>QRFJ01004622.1:24190-98516 GCA_006176705.1 Cocos nucifera
CTCAAAGAGAAGCGGATTTGACACCTACCTTCCAAGATCAATTTCACCATCCTCGTGTTGATAATTTATGGTCGAGAGCATTGTTTGATGAATCGTTAACATATTGATCTTGTATTTACCTGTCATTGGAGGTACAAATTTCTACATCTCATTGTGAAAATATGTACTATAAAATTAACTTTTATGATAAGTTCCGAAGCTAAGCTTATAGTTTAAGCATCTATCTGGAGTGTATCACAGACCTAAGAGTCATCACATATGTGATATGGAAAAGTGAAATCCTGTCCAAGATACTGATTTATTCGATTATTATGTCCATAAGGAATTTTACAAGTGTTTAGCCCCATAAGAAGCTGATTATATTTTCTAATAGAAGATAGTCAAAGTTCTAGTTAGAATTCTGGCCAATATTACATAGTTCTTAGATCTATGTAACTAATTTATTGTCACGAAATTTATTTTATAATAAAACTAACAACTTCTTCCACTTGATACCTCATTACTTTAGAAGTCCCACCTATTATGGTTTTACTATAGGTCTAAAGGGAATCTGTTAATACATATCTTCTACTGTATTGATCTTCAACTGTGTGGGCTTCGTGATGCGCTCTTTGGAGTCCCACCACTACTCACCACCCCACCAGAATACTTGTTTGCTAATTGGGACGTACTGATGGTCCAAATTCTATATGAGTGGAGTGGGTATAGAATACTGTTCTTCGCACTCGATGCATTAACTCTCCTACTTTCTCCTGATGCACTCCTAACCTGATCTGTAGAATGTGAAATCTTATCATGTTCGCATAAATACAACGTAATCTGAACCGTTCGCTTGATTGTAATTAGAAGCAACCTTTCGCCGACAAAATGCTCAATATGCTTTCGTGTGAGATTCTTGGTTGGAGGGATCCTCGGACTTCACTCAGATCCAAAATAACATTAATAAGCCCAAATCCATCCCCCAACCATAGCACTTCTCCAAGCACCTAAATGGAGGCAATTTATGGGTCTGCTGCATCTTTGGTTTGGTCGAAATTTGAACCATGTATTCAGAGTCTTAGAGGAATGGCATCTGATGCATTACTCCGAATTTCTGTAGCAAACTTCTTGTACCAGAATGTTCCTTATGCAGCTTTGAGGCCATCAGCAATAGAGATACTCTCCTATTCAACCTATCTTGGCCTAGGGGCCCCACAACATCTATAATAAGTGTGGAATCTGCTGATCACTGCAGTATAGGAGTCTTGATAAGACATCTAAATTCTTATGCCAAGACTTTAATTACAGTACGAGCTACTCTTTAAATTCTTGCGACTACTGAAACATCACGATGACTTCCTATCAAATGATATTGTATCGACGACTTAATAATTGACCTAGTGGCTCATATTAGGGGTCTGGTAGCGCTATCGAGAATTTCTATGTGAGCCCTTTTGAGATCTCAAGTACCCTAAGACGTATAGGACGTTCTCCTTGGAATTACCAAAGACCAATCAATCGATCATATCCTTAGATTACTATCTCAAGTACTGAATGATAACATTTCAATTAGGAGAGCATCAGGTGTGATTGTCATTGACTCCACCCGTGTGGAAAGTTTATTGACTGTGCATTGAAATACTCTTTCGCTGTAGTTGAAGAATCGGTCCATAAGTTCAGATTTGGGCTTGGTGCCTATAATAATCTAAAGAGAGATTCAGTGTACATGTAGCCACATTGGACTATACTGCACTAAGTGTGGACCTCTCCTTAAGTACATGCGCCAGAAAGATTATTGAATCATATCGGAGAATCTTCCTCAATTTGGGGTTTACGGTCTCTACTTTAATAATTTCCTTAATGGTGCTGGTTCCAGCATATTTACCTTGGAAAGTTGTATGGAGAATCCAAATATATGGTGTCTGATGAAGCGGTTTTTAGATCCCCTCTATCATAGGTTGTTCACATCTACTCTCTATAAATTGTCGTCCATTTATACTTTCTCTATGTACATCTTCTTTCAATGAATAGCTTATCCAGACTTAATCCTCCAGATCATCTCAAGTGTGGTTGTCTATGCGTCCTATCTAGGACCTTATATATTAGGGTATACAATATTCAATGACCTAGACCTCTTAGTATATCGGTTGCGGTCAATCATGGAGATTTCCTTGGCCTGACTCGACACTTATGTATATTGTTGAGTTGATTGGTTCTATTCACGCAAAGTCACAAAATATATACCACTTAATTTTCCAATAAGGAGTGAATATTGTTCCCTATTCGCATCTAAAACAATTTATATTTTAGATGTCTAATAATACTCAAATAACGATGTGTAGAATCTAACACCGTGCTTAATTCTTAATTACCAGTTTGTCCGCTGGTATTAGACAAAACCCATCGATGTGATATCCTCTCGTCATATGATTATTTAGGTTTGGATGATCATACCGAGATCATTTTTTTTACCAAGATACAAAATGTTTATTGAATAGACAGGTTCTGATTTTTCTTTTACTCACGAAGGAGATGCTTACGCAATTAGTCCATATATGACCATTAGTAGCTATTGCAAACCTTAGATTTTGCTCCTCACACGCCGATTTATTACAACATTACGGATGTGCACAACCTTTCGAAATGGATATAAAGGGACTGAGTTCGGTCTTTTAAATCATCTTTACTTTAGGATATCTTATCTTCATCGTACAAGATATCCTGGACAGCTATGGGATAATAATTTTTCTTAAGATGAAAACGCCATTTTTTCAAATCCATTTATGCCATTTAGTCACAATATACTAATATAGCGAATTCAATAATCATCATAATAGGCCAAAAGATCTAACTAATAATGCCTGCTATAACTCTCAATGGCATATCATAGCAAATATGGACTGTTGGTTGTGTATCATGTATATTTGACATAATAGTCACTTGTAATAGTGAAAAAAGGTCTAAAATTAAATTTTTTATCCATGATAGTTGCAATACTTGCATTCTTCAGAAAAAAATTGACTAATAACTCTTCTTTCGCACTCTTAATTAAAAATACTAGCCTTTGTGAAATCTTGTCTCCGACATATATAGTGCTCTATGCATGTCCTACAACTCCATATTCTATTTCTCTTCTAGTAATACTAGTTATAACAACTCAATAAAAAATTAAAAGAGTTTACTATTTTATTCACTTTTTAGTCTTTGATGGGGTTATTACACATATAAGATTATCCTACATGGTTCCGATGATATGTGAGTTATCAGAGATCAAATTATAACTGAAATTTTCTATTATTACCATCTCTATAGCAATTTCTCTCATGTGTTAATAGATCAAATAATTCTAGATATCATCGACCTTGATCTAGTTAGGGTAGGATCTTATGCGACGAAATCTTAGTAACACCCATTTCATGAGGCACCATTGCTATGAGGAATATTTTTCTCTACGTCCTTTGAAAATTAATACCTAAGTATCTCTCAGGGGATGGAACAACTCTTTCCGATCTATGAGGTGGAGTAGTGTTTTATTGGCTCAACCTGGTTTGATTCTAATTGGGTTCCTATACCTAGTAGCTTCTCCGAATCATTGCATTTCATAATATTGTCAACTTGATGCAGATACTTTATTATATTCAGCTTTAATTTTTTTCTTAATCTTTTAAAATCTATAGCGTTCAATATGCTGATGTTGAGCATAATAATAATCTCTTTCTAAGTAAAAGATCTGACTATAAATAATAGAATCTGAACTATCACAATCATCCTAATATAGATGGTTACTTGTATCGTGAAGAAATGTAGTATGAATATAAGTCAGCTTATGCCTTAGATATGACTTCATAGTTAGGATTGTAATAGTGCAATATAACCATCTAAGCTCTTATAACACCCTAAACTTCTGCACTTTGTTAGCCGCTGTATTCTCTGTTGTCATTGAGACATCTGAGTGATACCAAGGACAATCTTAAAGATTACTTGGGAATAGTATACTTAAGAACATTCAAATAATATTACATAAACATAGTGGGCCATCAAATTCGTACTCATAAGTAACTTGTTGTATCTAATTATGATGGATCATGATATATAAATTAAAAATAAAAATTAAATTCAGATTAATTCATACTTATTTTGTGTGGTAGGAATGATTTTGAGGGACCCTATTTAGGTAGATAAATTGAAGTTAACAATGAGTGTCCCCAAAGAGTCTGAAAATCAGAAGGTCTGTGTAAGATACCCTATGATCTCAGATTTCAGTGGAATCGAACCATTATCTAATAGTGGCCCTCTGAGGTATTCTTTAACCGTTTCCTTAAGGAATAGGGCAGTGTCCATTGCATGCGTTCGACTGTGGCCTTGTTCTTACTAGTATGTTTCCTATGCTCACGTTAAGAAGTACTCATTATAGGAAATGCTCTCTCTATGCCTATCTCAATATCTTCTTTATATTCATAAGATTATGCTTTACATGTATTTTGATCGTCCATAGTACGCGTTCACAATATAAACATTTCTTCGAACTCGATCTGATCGGACAAAGTGACCTTAATGGTGTGATTTTCTCACCCAAACGCTATCTCGATCTTTCCTAAAGCATTGAGTCTTCAAATGTCTCTTTGATACATTCTTGTGAATATGAGCGTGTTACTCACTTAATCAGAAAGTCTTTGCTGACTCTGTGTCTGACTTTAACCATTTTAACACATCGATTTGAACGACGAGGAAGTGACACCAGTGACTGAGGATAGGGATTGCAATCGATAAATATTGAAAGTAGATCAAGGAGTATATGCCTCTCTAGTCAATGACACCTTGGGGTATGAAAAATCATCAAATGCGTTTCGATTGAAGAGCCTAGGCACAAGAGTTCTTATACAAAAGCATAGTGGACCAAGTTTAGAGTCCCTCTTTGACCAAAATCCTCTTTTTTCTTATTGGGACCTCCTGACCTGGATCTCCAAAAAAAATCCTATTCCTACTCGCACACCATCTTAGTAATGTACATTTTTAGGGGCAACAAAGATCTGATTTGGAACCCTCTCGATGTCACAAAAAAATATGCGAATCAGGTGTTAGGATTTCATTTTTAGCCGTTGAACCGAGCAGGATTCACAAGTTATGAGTTATTAGATAGTAACTCGAGATTAAGGAAGTGGATTCTCAATTAGTCCATTGTTTCTCCTTTCAATTATGTGTACTCGTTTACCTCTCCTATTTATTCTTTACAGAGGTTTTAGTCTGAATTAAAAAATATGAAAAAAAACCTAATAAAATCTAAACAAGAGATAATAGCCACTAGAATAAATCTATCATATTGGCCACTATCCCCCAAACTCTATCATAACATAGTTTATGGGTCGTAGGTGTATCACCTCCGAACAAAAATTCTCACAGCTTTTGAAACATTGGGGGGATATAGTCCTACGACAAATGCTAATAATTCATGGGGCTCTATCATGTTATAAAATTAGCATAACATAATCACCTAAGGAGATTGAACGCATGAGTAAGATCCCTTATGCTTCAGTAATAGAGAGCCTCATGTATGCCATGTTATGTACATGAACTGATATAGCCCATGCTGTGAGTGTCACGAGCAGATATCAGTCGAATCCAGGTGAAGAACACTGGACTTTTATGAAATATATCCTTAAGTACTTGAGAAGAACTAAAGATATGATGTTGGTTTTTGGTAATGAAGAACTCCAAGTCCAAGGGTATACAGACTTAGATTTTATGTTCAATATAGATGATTGAAAGTCGATATCTAATAGTCTATTTGTGTGTAATGGTGGTGCTATCAGTTGAAAGAGTTTCAAGTAGACAGTGTAGCAGATTCCACCATGGAAGCAGAGTACATCACTGCATCAAAAGTTGTGAAAGAGGCATTCTGGTACAAGAAGTTCACCATAGAGATCGGAGTGATGCCATCGATGCCATTCCTCTATACTATGACAATAATGGCACCATAGTCCTTGCTAAGGAGCCAAGGTCTCATCAAAAATCCAAGCACATCGAGCGACGATACCACCTCATCCGCGATTACCTTGAGAAAGGTTACGTCGAGGTTAAGAGAGTCGACTCTGCAGAGAATGCGGCAGACCCACTTATAAAGCCGTTGGGCCAATAGAAGATCGAAGCCCACCTTAAAAAAATGGGACTTAGATTTGTAGCCAATTGCTTTAGGTCAAGTGGGAGTTTGTTAGATATGTGTGCCCTAGAAGTCAGATTGGCTGACACTTGTAATACACTTCTAAGGATAAAATTATAATTTTAACTATAAATAATAAAATGGATTATTTTCTATCACAGTGTGTATTTGAAAGTTTCTGTGATACATCCCTTGAGTTAATGATAATGATTGTTCATATTTTCAAGAGTTGAAAATTTAAGACATGAATTTTCATTATTAACTCATAAAATGCTCTCGACCATATGATCATCATGAGAATGGTGATTGATCTGGAAGGTTGGTGTATGATCGCTTCTTTTGGATAGATGAGTCTTGAGTCTACGGTGTAGAGACACCAGAGTGAGAGTATAGGTACTCATTAGAGAACGAGAGCACTGAGCGTGACCACCTCGAGCAGTCATGAGAAAGTCAACCTTCTCGTCGATGACTGGCATGAAGCTGCAGTAGTGTATCTGGTTCCTTGACCTGAGGTGCATCGGTAGTTCACCTTGAGGGTGTTATAATTTGAGTACACCATAACTCGATCTCCTAGCCATTCAGAATCGTAAGGTGTATGTTGGCTATAGCATGTTCATTGTAGGAATTGGATTGTACCAATAGGGGATCTATCTACCTCGGTAGATGGGGAGCAGCCCTATGATGATCACGAGAATCAAGTCCATAAGCCCATGGCCATGATAGAGTGAAATAATAGAAAGAGTTTCTATTAGGATTTTCACATTAGACTTGAATCGAATGATTAATTCATATGACAGAAATTGGGGTTGACAAGATCACCTTAACCATAATTCGGTCGGGGCTCAAGATAGAGAAACTTAATCACATAGGTAACTGCATCGAGAGGTTCACTTTCAGTTCTGATGGGTTGCCACCATATGCTGCTAGGTGTCATTGGTGGATTTTGGGAGCAATTAGAATGATTTGGATGATCGATCATACTAGTTGTCTGAATCAAAAAAATTCTGATCCATCAAAAGGTGTTTTGATGATGTCGATGAAAGAGATCATGATATATTCTATTACCATATAGAACTGAACCTAATTGGGTCACACAAATAAGAGTTTGGATCTGGATATCATCAATTAGATTAACCCAATTCAATTGATTTGAATAAGATTCAATTAAGTTCAAGAAAATCTTGCTAGCACACGATTGAGCCTAATATTCTTCTTTAACAATCATTAAAGCTTGTCTCGACTGAGCCAAATGTGTTTGGACTCACTCAGAAATCTTTACTTGATCTAACTAGAGCTTGTCCGGGTCAGAAAGAGTTGTCTTAATTTATGAGATAAATTTGAGACAATACCTGCCATTTTCTGTTACCTACTAAATCTTGTCTTCGAACATTGGTCAAATGTTAACCCTGGATACTTAGACATCTACCCATGTGTCATGCATCCATAGGAGAGTACCTAGGAACTTATCCCCCTACTAAAAAGTAGATAGAAAGGGGGTGCACGCCTAGGGAGGCATGCGCCCCATGAGGATAAATGATGGAGTCCCATACAGATGGGACTCTAGGTTGCTTCAGGGGATTAAACTATATGACGCCAAGAAGTCTTGTTTGACCCAGTCTTGGCACCACCTAAGGAGAGTTTTGAGGGTCTCTCATTTGATTGGATCAGATGATGTCATCCCAGCAATCAGATTTAGATCTTATTGCACAAAGGGCCGTAATTGGCCAAGATGATGTGGCACTGCATGACACAGCAAGGTCTATATAAATCCTATCTATGGCTATAATTCAATTCTTCTACCTTTAGCCCATGCCACATAGCCTCTCTCCCTCCTTCTCCATGCCACCCTCTGGTCCTCTTTCTCTTCTCCATGCCTAAGGGCTTTTAGGCACGAACAAGGTGCAATCCAAGCAAGTGAAAGGTGCCAGGAAAGGAAGATGGTAGCACTACTGCAAGAGACAATGGTTGTTCTTTAAAAGCAATTTTGAAGACCTTCAAGATCAGATCTAGATCAAAATTTTGGAGGATTGATTGAAAAAAAGAAGATCTTCAGATCCTGTTCGAGTGGATACCGGTAGAAGCCAGACACTTGTGTGGCTACATCCAGAACCTCAAGCAAGCATCGAGATCATCATAGGATAATTTGATTATCCAAAATAAAGGTATAATTAAATTAGATTTAATTTTTATTTTTATTTTTATTATCAGATTAATAAGATTAGATCTGAGGAGTCTTAGATCTGATTAGGATCTTAGAGAAAATTTTTTTGAAATATCCCTCCTGATCCAATCAAATCTAAAAGAATCTGATCCAGAAAATAAGTTTTTCCCTTCACCTATTAGATATGGTTCGATCCATGATGAGCTTCATAGATGTTCCTGAGTTTCTTTGGAGATTTAGTCTATTGATCGCTATATATCTACTGAATAGAGTTCCATTTAAAATCATTCCTGCCACACCATATGAGATATGGCATGGTAAGAAACCAAGTCTGAGTCATCTCAGAATTTGGAATTGTCCGGCCTATATCAAGAGACAACAGGTGGATAAATTAGAGTCTATGTCCTTTAAAGCTTGGTTTATTAGATATCCTAAAGAGTCATTAGAATATTTTTTCTATCTTCCGAAAGATCACAATATGATTGTGAGTCGACATGCCATCTTTCTTGAAAAATAGTTTATTCAAGATGGTGGCATCGAAAGATAGATTAGGCCCGAGGAGAAAGTCTTCCAAGAGCCATGAGCTAAGGAACCTATGGAATCTAATCAAATTGAGCCAGTCTAATCACTACCTCGTCCACCTTATAGATCAAAAATGATTTTTCATCCCCATAAAAGGTAGTTAGGTACTATTTCAGAGGATGTACAGGAAATATTCCTCATAGAAAAAGGGGTTCATGGTGATGATCCCAAAACCTAAGATAAGGCGATATCAGATATCAACTCTGAGAAATGGTTAGAGATAATGAAGTCAGAGATTGACTCAATGTGCTCGAATCAAATCTGAACCTTGGTAGATCCACCTAAAAGTATAGTACCTATTGGATGTAAATAGATCTTCAAGAGAAAGATAGGTCCCGATGGGAATGTAGAGACATTAAAGCAAGGATCGTAGCGAAAGGGTATAGTCAACGCAAAGGCATTGACTATTAGGATACTTTTTCGCCAATAGCAATGCTCAAATCCATCCGCACATTGCTTATTATTGCAACCTATTTTGATTATAAAATATTGTGGATAGACATGAAAACAACATTCTCAAATGGATATCTTGAGGAAGATATCTATATGGAACAGTCGCTGGGTTTTACATCCAGTGATATCGATCACAAGGTCTGTAAGCTGCAAAGGTCCATATATGGACTTAAGCAAGCATCTCAGAGCTGGAATGCTCATTTCAATGATGTGATCAATTCATTTGGATTCATCAAGAATGAGGAGGAGCTCTATGTTTTCAAAAAGGCCAGTGGGAGTGCTGCTATCTTCCTCGTATTGTAAGTGGATGATATCCTCCTAATTGAAAATGATATTACCATGTTGACCATGATCAAAATGTGGTTATCTAAAGAATTCTCCATGAAAGACCTAGGAGAGGGATCCTTTAATCTAGGAATGATGGTCTATAGAGATAGACCAAATAGGATGCTAGGTCTCTTGCAGAAGATGTGCATAGAGGAGGTGCTAAAAAGGTTTAGCATGGAACACTCTAAGAGGGGGTTGGTGCCCTTCAGACATGGCATTCATCTCTCCAAGAAGATGTATCCCAACACACCTGAGGAGATTGAACACATGAGCAAGATCCCTTATGCTTTAGCAATAGGAAGCCTCATGCACGCCATGCTATGTACACGATCTGATATTGCCCATGCTTTGAGTGTCATGAGCAAGTATCAGTCGAATCCAGTCGAAGAGCACTAGACTTTTGTGAAATGTATTCTTAATTACTTGAGAAGAACTAAGGATATATTTCTAGTCTTTGGTAATGGAGAACTCCAGGTCCAGGGGTATACAGACTCGAATTTTATGTTTGATATAGATGATTGAAAGTCGACATCTGAAAGTCTGTTTATTTATAATGGTGCTGTCAGCTAGAAAAGTTTCAAGCAAATGATGATAGTAGATTCCACCATGGAAGTAGAGTACATCACTTCATCGAAAGTTGTAAAGAAGGCATTCTAGTACAAGAAGTTTGCCATAGAGCTTGGAGTGATGCAATTAGATGCCGTCCCTCTGTATTGAGATAATAATGGCACCAAAGTCCTAGCTAAGGAGCCGAGGTCTCACAAAAAATTCAAGCATATTGAGCAGCGATACCACCTTATCCACAATCATCTTGAGAAGAAATACATCGAGGTCAAGAGAGTCGACACTGTAAATAATGCGGTTGATCTACTGACAAAGCCATTGAGCCAGCAGAAGATCGAAGTCCATCTTAAGAAGATGGGATTTACATTTGTAGCCAATTGGCTTTAGGTCAAGTGATAGTTTGTTAGATGTGTGCCCTAGAAGCTAGATTAGCTATCACTTATAATACACTTCTAGGGGCAATTTTATAATTTTGAATATAAATTAATAAATGGGTTATTTCTATCATAATATGTATTTAAAAGTATCTATGATACATCTTTTGAGTTAATAGTAATGACAATTCATATTTTCAAGAGTTGAAAATTTAAGATACGAATTTTCATAATTAACTCATAAACCGCTCACGACCGTAGGATCACGAGGATGGTGATCGATCTAGGAGGTTGGTGTATGATTGCTTTCTTAGGATAGATATATCTTAAGTCTATGATGTGGAGACACTGAAGTAAGAGTATAGATACCTGTTAGAGTATGAGGGCACTGAGCGTGACCACCTCGAGTAGTCATAAGGAAGTCTACCTTCTTGTCGATAACTGACTCGATGCTACAGTGATGTATATGGTTCTTTGACTTGAGGTGCATCGATAGTTCACCTTGAGGGTGTTATAGTTTGACTACACCATAACTTGATCTCCTAGCCATTCGAAATCTTGGGGTGTATATTGGCTACAGCATGTTCATTATAGGAATTGGATTGCACCAATAAGGGAATCTATCTACCTCAATAGATGAGGAGTAGCCTTATGATAATCATGAGATTGAGTTCTTAAGCACATTGCCATGGTAGAATGAAGATGATAGAAAGAGTTTCTATTAAAATTTTACATTGGAATCGAATCGAATGATTAATTCATATGACGGACATTGGGTTTGACGAGTTCACCTTAACCCTAATCCTATTGGGGCTCAAGATAAAAGAATCCAATCACACAGGTAACTACATTAAGGGGTTTGCTTTTAGTTCTGATGGGTTGCCATCATATACTGCCAGGTGTCACTAGTAGATTTTGGAAGCAATTAGAATGATTTTGATGATCAATCATTCTAATTGTATGAATCAGAAAAGTTCTGATCCATCAAAAGATGTTTCGATGATGTTGATGACGAAGATCATGATATATCTTATTATCATACAGAATTGAATCTAACTAGGTCACACAAATAAGAGTTTGGGTCTGGATTTCATCACTTGAGCTAACCCGGTTTGATTGATTTGGATTAGATCCAATCAGGTTTAAAATAATCGTGCTAGCACACGATTGAGCCTGAATTTCTCCTTCTGAAATCTTTTGATTCATCACAACCAAGTCAAATTTGATTTGACTCATTCTTATATTTTGAATGAGTTTATTTTCATCTTATTGGAGTAAGTCCAGTTTAGATTAATGGCAGAAATTAAATTCATTCATAGTCAAATTGGACTAGGGTCAAAAGTTGACCTATTTCAGAGATTTAAGGATTACCTGATCAGATACTTTTAAAAAGAATTTATAAATTATTTTGATCTAATTTTTGGATATATGATAGAGCACATATTATACATTGGGTGTACCAAATTTTGTTATTTTTGGAGGAGTCTAGACTGAGTTATGATACAGTTAGATTCGGATCAAACTCCTAAGGGAAGAGTCCTAGGCGCAGTGGACTCTTCCTTATCTACTCATGCCACCACCTTCTAGATTGATTTTTGGCATCAAGATCAAATGGGATCTAGGGATTTTCGTGGAGATCAGGTCCAGGATTCTGAATGGTCGAATAAAAGAAAATTTTGGTCAAAGAGGGACTCTAACATGGCACTATGCTTTTGTATAAGAACCCTTGCACCAAGGCTCTTCACGTAGAAATATTTTTCATACCCAAAGGCTACCATTCCAGATATCCCACACCCACTCTATCCTCTCTGTCCCTCTCTTCTACATGCCTAAAAAGTTAGACACAAATCTGAGAACAAGATCCAATCAAATTTGTAAAGAGTTTAGCATCTATGCGATGGTGTTTGTGAGATGAACATGCTGTCTTCAGAAATTTTTTGAAGGACTTCCAGATCAGATTTAGATCTAATCTTTGGAGAAAAGATTTGCAAGGAGAAGCCATCTAGATCCTTCCTAAGTGGATAGTAGTAGAGGCCAGGCACGTGCGTGGCTCCTTCCAGAATCTTAGGAAACATCAGAATTATCGTAGGATAATCAGATTACCCAAACAAGATATGAAATTAAATCTAATTTACTTTTTATTTTAATTTTTAATATTAGATCACCATGATCAAATCTAAGAACTCTTAGATCTGATCAGACCATTTAAAAAATTTTTTAGAAAAATTCATCTTAGATCTAATCAGATCTGCACAATCCTGCGGTGGAAAATAGGGTTTTTCCTTCAGTCCGAACCTCGCTTAGACGTTGGCTGTTTATGAAATGAGCCACAAACTGATGGCTTATTTGATAAAAAAAAAAAAGATTATACCCAGCTTGAGGCTTGAGTATTAGTTTCTTATTGCTTTCTTCAGAATAGATGAAAAAGCTCGACATAAAATGGCATCTGGTGCACCATGGAGCAGCATCATCATCCGAAAGGCCTCAATTAGTTTGTTACGGAGGATGAGTTATCATTTGTCGTGATTTGTAGGTAGTTGGGATCCATTTAAAGAAGCTCAGATAGAGATTGGGGATCTCTATGCCTGTCGATTGATTATGAGTTTTGGCAAGTTGGGTTTAAGATTGGCCGATCGAGCTTAAGAGACAATTAGTGTATAGTGAACTAGCATCTGGTTGAAGTTCATCGAAGTGGTCTCTCATGGCTTTGAGAAATTTGGCCATATTCTAAGTCATCTATAGGTGGGCCATTTTTGACTGAGTCTGACTAGAAGTAGCGTGACTGGAGGAGCCCATCCAAAAGGAGCATGATTGAAGGAGTCCATCCAAAAAGTGTGTTGCTGAATGAGTCAATCTGAAAGGAGCGTGGCTAAAGCAGTTTGTCTGGAAGGAGTGCTACTGAAGGAGTCCATCTAGAAAGAGCATTACTGAAGGAGTCTGTTGAAAGGAGCATGGCTGAAGGAGTCCATTCGGAAGGATAGTGGTTGAAGGAGTTTGTCCAGAAGGAGCATTGCTAAAGGAGTCCGTCCGGAAGGAGCATAGCTGAAGGAGTCCATTTGAAAGGAGTGCAACTGAAGGAGTCCATCCGAAAGGAACACGATTGAAGAAGTCCATCCAAAAAGAGCACGGCTAAAGGAGTCCATCCAAAAAGAGCATGGCTAAAGGAGTCCATCTGACAGGAGCGCAGCTAAAAAAGTCCATTCAAAAGGAGCATGGCTGGAGGAGTCCGTCGTTTACAATATGGGACGTCTTCATCCATCATCGAAATTCATCACCGATCAAGCTCGGGGGAACTAGGCTTTGGCCTTGTCATCATTCTAAGTCAAAATGTAAGGTTAGTAAAATAATAATTCTACTTTGCTATCCTAGATCGTCTGGTCGGACTCCAATATGATTTTGACAAGTTCTGCAACATGGACCTATTGCTGAGAAGATTGGTGAGTTCCCACAGAATGGAGGTTGGCAGTCAAGAACTTCGACGGGGGTTATTTTACCCCTAACAGTATCAATGTGTGATAATTTGGTGACTGCCTCCCTCTTAAAACTGATTCTAAACCTCCTAAAGACCAAGATGAGTGCCATACCAAAAGGCAGGTGTGCCTTAGACCTAATTAGGGTCTCCATCATGGCTTTAATCATCAGAACAGCAAGGTTTAAGAGGTTCTCAGTGATTACATGGTACATGATGCAAATGTTCCTACCAAATAAGAAATCATGCCTGCCACTCCTAGGGACAAGTAATTTGGTTACCATGTGGTGCAACAGCCTCATCTCTACTGAAAGAATCTTTGATTCTAACTTGTTTAAACTACTAGTAAATTCTCTTCCTAAAATAACTCTTACTCCCTCTTCTTGGTTTATGAGTTCCATACCAGTATAACCCTCGCATGGCAAGTGCAGGATTTCTCCTAAATGAAATGGATCAAGAACTATGTCAACATCTTTCATAGAAGGCCTTACTATTCCATTGGAGTAACTTAACTTCAAATAAAATTTCCTGACCAGATCAACATATGCATTCTCCTTCAATAGACTGTAAAACTTCCATCCCTGATTTTTAATTTTTGACCCAATAGAGAACCCTTTTTTTTCAAAAAATCTAAAATCTATGTTCTTCCTAGGTTCTACTTTGCGATCAAAGAGAGGTATCTTGCTTGGATTAAGACGGGATGGTGAGGAGGCTGGAACAGGACCGAAAGTTGGGGTTGGAGCTAGAGAGGGCTCGGCCGCCATTCTTTTTCTATGCACTTCCTCCTCTAAGCCACGAATTTATTTTCTCCTCTATGATAGTTTCATCTTTGGAGCCATTAAGACCAAAGGAACTTTAAATCCCACTTAAGAGTCTCAAGGAGAAGTGGAATGGAGAAGATTTTGAGAGGGAGAGGAAGAATTCTAAGGGAGGTAGTCGATGATGGGTTTTGGGCAAGGGTTTGCTGGAAATCTTGAAACCACCCAAGAGAGGGAGAAATGGGAGAGGATTTAGACTCTCTTAGGATCAATTCAGGAGGGAGATCACAAAAATTTGAATATTTTTGGCCAGTTTTGCAAATGAGGAGGTGAGTAGGAGGCTCAATTTAGATGAAAGTGAAGGAACTAGACCTAAGATTTTAGGGCTAGATCTTGAAATATTTTCAAGATTAAATAGCAAAAGACTAAAATAAATTAAAATTTAGTTATAAAACATAGAGAACCCCTAGATCTAAGATCCTATTATATTATTATAGCATGAGATTAAATCAAAAATTAAAAATATTAGAAAGAAAAATATGTTGATCAAATCAACAAGCATCTACACTACATCTAATGCAAGTATGTAATAATAGATCGGATCCATATTACCTGTGCAAGTTAGATATTCTAACTTGCTGATTTGGGCTGAAGGATGAAGCCCCAAGATGCACATGCATCCGGCCTCTAAGAGATGTCCAAACGAGCCAACGAACCCTGATAAGAAGTTCGATACAGAAAATCAGCATAATATGCTAGTACTGTGCTGATCCTTCTTCGATGGTCGATTCGGTGCTTCCTTCTTTAAGACTTGAATAGTTTAAAAAATTAGAAGGAAAGAAAAAGACTTTTGATCTAAAATAATAGTTGAAAATCTCTCTGAAAGAGGAGGAAAAAGGAAGAGCAAAAGAACCCTAGAAGAAGACCCTCTTCTTCATCTCTTTTCTCTCACCTAGACACCTAGATTGGTGTCTATGAAATCTCTATGCCCCAAGGGTTTCTCTCCCTAGTTTTCACATGCCCAACAGCCCTCTCAATGGTCTAGATTTAGTATGAAATTCAGCCTAAAATTCTTTTTAAATAGAGAGCTAGGATTGACTCCTTGTCTAAGTCAAATACCTAGCAAGGAATGTCTAAAAAGGGCAAGACTTGGGGCGCCCAACTCTTCGGTGCCCCTTCCTTTTTCTTTAGTGTGGACCACTATAATTTATTGCACAAAACTTCTCTAATTCTTATGAAAAATTTAGAGAAAAAATAGGAATATGGGCGGTATAAGGAAGGAGAAATTTTGTTTGCAACAAACTCAATCAAATAGAGTTTGATTTCAAAACAACTCTCCAAATTTGACTTGATCCATAACCACTTGCTATGTAAGAAAGAAGGGGAGTTGGGCACGTGTGAAGGCCTGAGAGAAAGGGTTTTCTATGAAAAAATCCTAAAAAATAGGCATGGGGGCGTGGGGTGGGCGTGAGATATCAAGTGGCACAAGGAAAGAAATCCTAGTCTCACTAGGACTTCTAATTTGACTTGGTCAAATATGATTTTTGAACCAAATTAAATCATAATTAATTGAACCCAATTAGAGTAGGTTTTAGTCTAATTAAGAGTCTAATTAAATTAAATTAAATTATATTTAATTTTATTTTAATTTTCTAATCAGAATAAAAAATTGGATTGACCCAAGTCCTAGTTAAGCTAGGACTAGTTCTTCCTTGCACTTGGCTTATCCAATAAACCAATTAAACTTGATTGAATCAAGCACAAACTAAATCAAATTAAATTATATTAAATTATACTTAATCTCAAGCCTCTGGCTTAATCAAATTAGGTCAATTAGCAATCAAATTGCTAATCAATCCTCCTATAATACTTGAACTAGGTTAAACACAATCGTATTGATCGTTTAACCTTAGAACGATTCTTAATCATTGATCAACCATCCAATTAGATTATGAACTCTAATGTATATGACTGCATAGGTCTAAACCTAAGTCAATAGTATAGAAACTATACTAGTCAAAGTGACCATCTAGCAATGGTATCCAACGGTCGGATAGGTCGAATGTAAAGAAAAAACTAGATTTTTCCTACCGCAAGATGCATCAGATCGGATCAGATTTGTAGAAGAATGATTTTAAAACATTTTTATGATCTGATTAGATTGATCTAAAATTTAGAAGTAAAATAAAAATAGTGATAATAGTTATCACCTGATCGGATAAATCGTTTATCCATTGTGATGATCTGACGACTGATCTAAGTTTCTAATTGAGCCGTACATATGCCCAACCTCTATCGGTATCTACTCCTTTTAGATTTGATCTCCAAAGATCAAATATGATGTCTTCCCATAGAGCCTTCAAAATGAACTCCAAAGGCTGCGCGTTCGTCTCACGAACACCATCGTCTCTCGCTGATCTTCATGCCAATGGCACTTGATCTTTACTCGTAGGTTTTGCCCAACTCTTGGTCATGGAGAAGAGGGAGAAGATTAGATGAGGGAGGCATGGAGATGGTGATTTTGGTAGGACTTCGCCATAGAGAATTTTCTATGCACAACAACTTGCGTAGGGCCCTATTTATAGACAAAACTAAGAGTCCCTTCGCATGTGACTTTGAACAGGTCAAAGCCAACAAGCAAAAGAACTCTCCCATGATCTCCATTCCCCACACCCCTTTTTTTATATTTTTATCGCACAAAAATAAAGGGATATGGTTTGGAATAATTTGGGATAAGATTAAGTTGCTGCATAACTCTTATCTCCCAAGAGTTTGAACTATTCAAACTTTTGATCTATTCAAACTTGATTTGAAAGGGACACCTCCATACATATCCATATGGGGCGCATGGCCAAAGAGGGAGTGCACCCCTTATTCCTCACATAAATCCCATATGGACGTGTGCCCTCGGATAAATTCTAGGGGGTGCATGCCATATCTCTTCTTTCCTGCATACTGGGTTAACATTTGACCCTTGTCCTGTTCCCATCTCATAGAATTTTGGATAAATATTTTCAAGTCCCATCCAATGAAATTAGGTCAAGTCCTAACCAAGTTAGAACAAGCCTTGATTAGGCTAGGACTCGGTCCAGTCATATCAAAAAAATTCATCTAGAATTTTTGGAAGAGGCTTGTCCAAATTTCATCTCATAATTTTAGGACAAGCCCTAATCAGGCAAAGACAACCCTTGTCTTATTCCCATCTAGGATTTTATAGAAAAATAAGTTTTCAATTTCTGATTAAGGACAAATGCATAGCACCCCTATACACCATAAGAGCACCTCATTGAATGGGAAGAGTGGGCCTTTAAACCCTTCTTACTCTTATGACCAGACGGCCAAGGAGAATGCCTTAATCAGAAATATGAACTATACTACAAAACTATTAGATCTAAAGCATATAACTGTTACATGTTTAAGATCTAATTTATACATATTTTGTATACATCTCATATATCAAATTTAATATTTAAATTTATATTTCAGATCTGATTACATCTGATGTAATATCTGAAAATAAAATTATAAATGATCTCATCATAAAAAAATTTAATCTATACTACTCATGGCATAGATTTATGAAACTAGTCTAGACATGCATTGCATATGTCTTACATATGAAATTTTTAAATGCATCTCATTCTTTCAGATCTAATTATATCACATATAATATCTAAAATTTAACTAATCTAATCACATAATCTTTAGAAAATTAAATGAATATTTCATTAAATTTTTGATCTAGACTATCAGATTAAACTAGAGATCTAGTCTAGACTTATGTTGCCTATATCACATATATCAAAATTTTAAATTAGACCTTATGTTTTAGATCTGATTACATCTAATATGACATATAAAACTTAAATGATCAAATCATAAAAAATTAAATCAAATCTAATCTAAAATATATTTAAAAACTATCATGATATAGAATAACAGATCCAGACTAGAACATGCATTATCTATATCAAACATATATACATAAAACATGTAATTTTTTATTCCAGATCTGATTACATCCTATGTAATATATAAAAATCAAATAATCAGATCATAAAAAAAAATTAGATCAATCTAAAGATAGATCCGAAAGCAGCAACCTAGCTATTAGACATTGGATGCTACGGGTTGGAGGATGGGTTGGGCTCAATGTTTCAGATATGATGAGGGATCCAATTAGGAATCCAATTTATGCAAAGGATGGGTTTTTGATGTGTCTTAAATTAACCGTAAGAGCACGATGAGCAAAGTAGCACATCTAGCGAGTATGGGTCGATCCCATAAGGAATTGTGTTTGAATTATGTTCAAACTCTTACTCAGACGGGATTTAACAAAATGTTTTGTTAGTTGTTACTTACTACTAAATAGTAAATTAACCATAGAGAATAATAATTTAAAGATGTAGGACTTTTGAATCTACTAGAACAATGACTTAGAAAGCCTTTTTAAGATTTCTCTTATGATGTCCCTTAATTATGGTGTAATGCATAAACAAACATTCATCCTAATTAAAGAACTTTTCTTTCAACTACTTCTCTTGTGTTACCCAAGTATGAACTATGAAGGAACTCTAACCCAACAATAATCCATCAAAATTTTCTACAGGAAGAAGAAAAAAAATTAAAAAGATTAAAAGCCTTCTACCTATTATCCTTCTTGCACCAAATCAAGCATGAACAATAAAGGGATTGAAACCTAATGATAGTTCATCAAGTCTCTTGGTAAGAAGCTTGAAGGAAGAATAACTAAAAGGTAAAGTCAAGGAGAAATCCTAAGAAGAGTTTCTAATCATGGTTTAGCTTCATCGCAAACCCCAGAGGATTGCTTAGCTAAACATGATTTGAAGAAAAACTATAAATCTGATTAAGAACATAAAAGAAAATATTATACTAATTACTAAAAATTAAAATTATAGTAAATAAAATAGATGTAGAAAATAGATAAGCATGAAAATTAAACTATCTTATATGCTAAATTTAAACTACATAAATTAAATTACACAAATAATGATTAACAGAAAATAAAACTTTATTACTGGAATAAAAATTTGATTACAAAAATAAGAACTAACTCCTAAGCCATTAATTGGGCTTGGAGTTGAAATAAAAAGAAATACAGACTCTCTACTAGTATATTTTTTCTTGGCTAACCCTCCTCATAGGTTGGAATGGTGGAAGAAAGTGAAAAAAGGTTGGATAAAAATTTTGTGGGTAGGTATTCCCGCCTATCTCACGAGCCCCTACAAGAGTTGTGGTGTAGAGAGATATATCCCTCAGGTAGTGGTGCTGGGCTTTATTTATAAGTGTCAAGAGGAAGGAGGATTTTGTATTTTTCAGATGTGGGACTAATGAAAAGATGTATCTTGAAAGAATGGATGAATGAGATTAAATGATAAGAAGGCTTGGATGGATGGGATGAAAGAAAAAAGAAAAGATAAGGCAAGAAAAGGTTTACAATCCAAAAAAAATTTTAAAAACATATTTTTTTCCTTCATTTCTTCCTTTTCTATGTTCTGTGTGCTTGCACTCATGTTTAGCCTCGCATTCCATGCATGTCCATGGCCTCTTCCCATAGCCTCGCATGGAACCGACCTCCCGTGCTACTTGCGCACACATCCATGTGCTCCACCAAATCAGATGCAGCTTCACCAAAATGGCAGAACTCTATTGCCTTTAAATTCTTTGCACGGGCCCGCTCCAAAAGTCAAATCCCACACAAAAAGTCCCTCCAAACAACGTGTCAGCTTTTCTTCTTTTTCTTTTTTCTTTTTTTTTATTCATTGGATCCCAATCATGCATCTTTGTATCTTTGCATGTCATGCATGAAACAAGCTTGAATTTGGACTCGAGCTCCATCTACATGTGTTGGAGGGCCATTTCTAGTTGATATGTGATTAAGACTTTAAAATTAATTATTCCTGCAAAGATCATAAAAAGTATCAAATATAAATAAAAAAATAAAATAACATAGAATTTAATACTTTTTATATTATATTTAATGTATTCATTACACCTCCAACTTGAACTTTACTTATCCTCGAGTAAAAGAAATATTGATATACAATACTGACTTTCTTCGACATGAGTGTTCATTTAATAATTTTAAAAATAAATGATATCTACCTAGAAAATGATCAAAGCATGTCATTGAAATATTAAGGCTATATGATAGAATAGTTAAGAAAAGAATATAAAATTTATAAAAGTTTTTTCTAAACCCCCTCTTACCTTTATCCTTGGATCGTCTAACTTTAAGATGGGCTAGTGGTTTTGCATTCACACGTCCATTCCTTTTCTTTTTTTTAGATAAAATATAGTCCATGCAATGTCTTAACCACTTAAACTTTCTATTTAACCCTTGTAGCAAGTGTTAGGCCAATGACTCCCAAATCAGTTGGCTTTAAGGCATTAAGTGTAAAACATCGCTCGGGCTAACTGACTTGAGTCAAACAGGCTAAGGATTGGGACTTGGCTGTATGGTTTTTTTTTTAAATATTATCCATTTTTTTATGCGAATATCATTGCTTACATAGGCAACGAGACTTAGTTACTCAGTAGGAAACTAATGTCTTTTTTTTTTATGGAAGTATATGCATCAACATATTCCACTTATACCCATAAGAGGTCGATTTTCTTTAGATATTAGTAAGAAAGGCTAGAAATGCTCAAAAATAAATTTTTATTCTAGACCCAATCTTCTATTGAATTGTATCATTATGCGGTCCCTCAATACATCTCAATTTATCAAAAGTATGCATCACATGCTGCTAAAATGTCTAATGTTACTCAAGTCTGAAGCATAGTAGGTATATGAATATCAATAAATTTGTATATACAAAGGATCAAAGTA
Source organism: Cocos nucifera (assembly GCA_006176705.1). NCBI lineage: Eukaryota > Viridiplantae > Streptophyta > Magnoliopsida > Arecales > Arecaceae > Cocos > Cocos nucifera. The sequence goes on from QRFJ01004622.1 coordinate 45,868, forward strand.
AAGTTAAAAGTTCATTTCTCACCCCCCAACTTATTCTACATTATCCTCAATGGGGTATGGAAAATAAAAAAAAATAATAGGTAAAAAGAAAAAAAATACACCTAATTTGATGTATCCTTGATTCAGCAGGTATCTTCATATGTTCTTTTTGGTTCTTTTCTTCAACTTATTTGGCATTGATTGAAGTAAAACCTAAATAAACTAAAAAAAAAATTTAAAATGCAAGGATCTAGGTTGCCTCCCAGGAGCGCTAAGTTTATAGTCTTCAGCCAGACTAAACTCAGAAAATAGATCAATCGAGATATGTTGGTTCATAGAGAATCATGGCTTCCTCAATAACTTAAGTGGGTATTGCCTAGGTATAGCTACCAAGAGGGGGGGTGAATTGGGTTTCTAAAAAGTTTGGCCAATTTAAACTCTAATGCTAATATGTGCTTCTAATTAAAAGAAACTTGAATGCTTTATGGTGAATGAGCAATGTGTAGTAGTGGAATTAAAAGCAACTAGTTAATGCAAATATGTAAAGCAAATAAAGCAAAAGCACAATCAAATACACAAGGATTTTATAGTGGTTCAATGCAACACCGCACCTACATCCACTCGCCAAGCTCTCCTTAGGAATTTTACTATAATCCTAGATTATAGTGCATTTGTTTTGACCAAGGATCACAAATAAATCCAATTGATTTTGCCAGGCTCACCAACCACAACACTATACCAATAGTTTTCTAGGTTCACTATCAACCCAGTTAGTTTCAACCTAGGAGCACCAACCACAACCTTTACACCATCCAATTTTTGGCTTGGATCAACCTACACCCCAAGTTTCTTTTTCCCAAAGAAACTTGTAAAGAAACAAAGATACAAATATAAAAATTCAGGACAAGAATAAGAAAAAAAGGAAACTCTTTTGAAGCTCGATGGAGAGGCTGAAAGATGGCTCTTGAAGTTTAGTATTCTCTCCTTTGAAGGCTGAGAGGAAGCTTGAATGAATGAGGATGATCACACTTTGAAGCTCTCTAAATTTGATGCACAAGGTCATTTCTTTTCTCTCTTTTCTTTTTGATATTCAATGAACCTCACTATTTTAATGATATCTACTTTCAATCCACTTAATCTTATTTTTCAAATATCTCTCTAGCCTTTTATACTCTTTGTGATGGCTTGAGGAAGAGTTCTAGCCGTTGGAAGCCTTGAAATAGCCATTGGAGTGGAGAAATGATCATTTGAAAAAGCTGCAGAAACTAGCCATTACGATCACTGGGTTGGCTCAGTCCCTTGGTTTTTGAAAAAACAAACTTTCTACACTTTTTGTCTTTTGCTTCCATCAAGACTAAGTTGGCTCAGTCTCAGACTCGGTCGGCCTAGTTTGCATGCCAAGCATGCCGAGCAGCCTATTTCGAAAAAGGATGACCTAGGGGTTGTCCCTTGGGTTGACCCTTTTGCTAAAATTTGATTTTCTTCCAATCTATGCATCCAAAAATTATGGGACTCCTTCCAAAAGATCAAAAATCTTCTAAGCTTAATCTTAAGGCTTCCAAAATAGATTTTCTCTAACTTTATAAAATTATAATTTTACCCTTCTTCAGGGATGTTTATCAATTCAATTTTCTTGAAGCTCTTGACTTGATGATTTTTGTGTGAATTTTTTGTTGGATTAATTTCTTCAATTTGAACACCTAAAAAGACCTACATATATTCTTGAAACATATGATTAGTATTATTTATACTCAATATTTTGGAATTATCAAAATCAATCAATGAGTCAACAATCTTTCTATTTTTGATGATGACAAAACTTTGAGTATATGCACAAAAATAAAATTACTGTATTTCAACTAACTGGATAGTATGAAATATAAAGTGAGAATGTACACAAATATAAATGTGCACTTCATAAAAACTCTAAATAATATTTTGCATAATTTATATACTCATATCAAAATAATATTTTAATTCAAATCAATGAGTATTAAAGTTTTAAGAAAAAATTCATTGAGTTTCTTAAGCATTAATTCTTTAAGTATATACTCAATATACCTCTCCCTCTTTATGACAACATCAAAAAGCTCATGGGAAAGAACAAGAAAATCATCAAAATCAACATTAAGGAATTAAATTGAGAGATGTATCAAATTTAGAAAGTCAAATCAAATTACTCATCTCTCCTTTTGAATGATTATTTCTTTCTTTTCAAAAATTAGCTTGAATTTAAATATTAAAGACTCTCCCCCCTTTTTTTTTATGAATATGACTTTTTAATCAGATTTTCAAAGATATACTTTTAATCTTTAAGAGGAATAGAGCTTTTCATAAGATTTGACCATGAATTCAAGCATAATATGCACATCAATATTTATTCATTCCTTTTTGTATTGAAAATCCATCATTTAAATTTAGAAAAGACATGTATCAAGAATGTATCGAGTAAATCAATAATAGTATCAAAGTAAATAAGAATTGCTTTCTCAAATTTATTTCTTAAGTAAAAATTACTTTGATACAAATGATTTTATAAGGATTTTTAAATTTAATTTAACTCCAATTAATTATCAAAAATGATTAGGTTATCAAATCATGTATATCAAAATATAAAACCAACATATTAATGATACCATTTTAAGTAATTTTTAATTATTAAAGAATAATTTGTTTTCCTAACACTACTTTAAATTTATAGTACTTTAAATCAAGTAAATCGAATTGAATAAATACATGAAAGCATAAATTAAAAAGTCTATAAGGCATTTGATTTGAAATTTAAAATCAATATAATAAAGCTCAAAATAAGATAATTGATTGAGAATTTAAGATCATAAATTCATTAATATTTTTAATCAAATCAAATTAAAAAATATCTCTCCCCCTGCTTTTCATACTAATAGCTGGATTGATTTATTTTTCAACTTTCTCATCCTCTTTATTTTAAAATAAGCATATTTTAAATTTAGATTATTAAATTGATATATATATGTATTCATTCTTTAGCATTATCTTCCACTTTTCTTTTTCAAAATTTGCATGGATAAGCTTTATAATTTTGTTACTCTTCCTTTTTCTTTCAAGTTAAGCACATTTAATTGATACCATATTAATCTTTAATTAACATAAATTTATCTTTTAAGCTTATATTTTTAAATTTTATTGATACCAAGTTAGTAATCATTTTACCTTTGGTGTTTTCTCTCCTTACTTTTGTAAATAAAGTTATTTCTAAATTAAATAAAAATTTAAGAGAGAAAGCATCAATTGAGTGAATTAAGTATTAAATTTTGCATTTAATTCAAAAAAAAACATAGCATTCACTCATGTAGAAACTAAATTTTTTAAAAATTTATTTTTTGTTTGCTTCAAAAGATGTTTACAATGATAACAATCCATTAAAATCCAAAAGTATGCCATGTTGATGTACTTCTCAATTTTAATTAATAAGAACTTTAGGCTTCAAAATTTTGAATAATATAATCTTGAAAATACTTCTTTTCACTTTGATGTTAAAGTAAATCATTCAAAAATGTATCACAAGAATTTATCTCAAACATTATAATAGCAAGAATATAGGCATGAAAATTCATATTTGAGATAAAGCAACTATTCTTTTGCCAAAAGATAAATCAATAAAATGTAAGGCATATTATAGCTATCTAATCCCAAATGGATATATCATTCAGAGATTTGTTTATTTTTTTTAGAAAATATCTCTTTCTCTTCTTAAGTAGTATCAATCAATTTGAAGCACAAATATATTAATCTTATAATTTATCTCAAGATATAATATCAAAAATATATTCATGCAGACCAGATTATATGCAAGAATATTTTCTTCTTTTAGTTAAAGATAAAGCAATAGAATATAAGATGATAATGATCTATTTGATATTAATCATTGAAGTTTTTGATTAAAAAAAAGATAAATCAATTTAAATTCAGATCAAATTATCTTGATAAGTTAATTTGAATTGATATCAATAAATCATCTAAAATAAATGTAGAGAGATATTCTATTTTAAACATTCTTCTCTTTTTCCAAAAAAAATAATAAAGTTCAAGATAAGAATGAGACTATTGATATCAAGTGTGAGAATTTTCTTAAGAAGAATCTTCTTGATAAAAAAAATCTTCTTTTATTTTAATAGCTTTGAAAATAAAATTAAATAACAACTTGATCTAAAATTTAAATCATTTTAAGAATTTTAAACTATGATAAATCATTTTGAATTAATATCAACAAATCATCCAAGGTAAATTATAAACAGATCTTCTGTTATTATTTGAAAGATCATTTTATCCCTTTTCTTATGAAATACTAGATAATTAAGTTTAGAAAAGATATAAACTTTTTGGATTTGTCTCAAATGATGTAACATCAAGAATATAGCTTTGCAAAATTAGATTTGAGATAAAGATATTCTTTTATTTTTGCTAAAAGATAAGGCATTGAAGTATAAGACAATGATGTGCTGTTTGATAAAAATTATAAAAGTTTTGATAGTTAAGAATTATACTTATCAATGAGTTTCAAAATTATAAAAATGTATCAAAATCAATTTATTTGGAGTAAGAATGTCTCAAACTTCTTTTCACTTCAAATAGTTTTCAAAAATAATTTGATAATCAAATCAAAAGCATATAGATCAAATGGAATCATCATATTAAGGCTCAAAATAGGGTAATTAGAATTTTCAATCAAAGCTAGATAATATCACTCCTCTTATTTTTCATAATTAATGCTAGATAAATTTACTTTTTAATTTTTCTACTTCATTTTCTTTCAAATCAAGCATATTAAACATGAATTTAACTACTAAATTTAGATTTTCTAAATTTAAAAGATATTTTCAATTTCAAAGTCCTTTTCAAATAATTGATCATTTCTTCTTTAATAATTTCTCCTCCTGTGTTTTATAGTCAATGCCATAAATTAAGTTGTTTTGAAATTTTCTTTCTAAGTTGTCAACAAATGACCATGATATGTATATAAGTAAATATAACAAATGATCAAATTAATTGAAGGCAAAAACAAAATTGATGCTGAACATAAGAGTTTGATATTCATTGATTTCATAAAGGATGTTTTTCAAAAGGATGTCTACAAGAATGACAAACATCCAGATGATCAAAATGTATGACATCTATAACTTACAAAAATGGATTACTAGACAGTATTAAAGTTCTAAGAAAATAAATCCTAGCATCCTAAGAATAGTAGGTCGGTATATCTTTAAGAAGAAAGTTCAAGTTGACTAGATAGAGAGGGTAGTCTAGTATCTCCAAATAACTGATCTTAGTCATGCATATACTCCCTCGCTAAAGTAATAGCTTGAATCAATCACATTGACTCCTTTCTGATTGATGATTGTGCCTCCATCAGATCTCATCTTATCTGTTGTCTCTGTGAAGTAAACTTTTAAATTTTTGCACAAACAAAAAGAATGATTTTGATGAAATTTCTATCGATAAATGCATTTTCTCATCCAATATACCAAATAATCAATCTGAGCTTTCTGAATGATTGATCTATAGAGGTAGAGCTACTTTTATCTAAACTACTGGATCCTCAATCCTGACATCTATTATAGCATGAATGTAGGTATGCAAAGTGAAATCTTCTGGAGAATATGATGCATGACTAATATGAAGAAGATCCTATTAGTCATAGTTGTCCCATTTCGACACTCAGCTAATTGGCATTGATATCCTTAATGCCCTAGACAATATCTCAAACAAACATAATATTTAAATATATCACTACTTGAGACAATCCAAGGTACTCCTAGCATGCATCCAATATTACCAACGTTCATCTCAATCTGCATCCCTTTTACTTTCAAAATTAGACCTTCAACTCTCATTTTTATGCAACCATAAAATTTTGTTGCCGATCCAAGGTAGGTGGGCAAATTCAAGAAGCAGATAAATTTTCAGCCCATTGATAAATATCCTTAGTATTCGAGCTAATTTTATATCATCCAATATAATACTGACACTTCAAACTTCTAAGTCTAAATTTTCAATCCTAAATATTATGTTTCCAAAGAATTCTTGAGCTGAGTTCAAATAAATTAAAAGAATATGGAATTTCTTAGCTCAATCTCTTAATTTTCTATACAATTAAAATTCTTTCTTGCTCTAGAAATTCAAGGATTATTTTGAAGCTTGGTCCTTCTTTCTTTTATGGGATAATGATTTGAAAAAGTACTAAATTTTTAAATTTCTACATGAAACTTTTTCTTCCTTTTCTTAAGAAATATCAAGCAATTATAGATTCAAAAAAGGTATATATTTTTGAATTTATTTTAAATGATATTATATCAAACATATAGCTGTGCAAAATTAGATTTGAAATAAAGATATTTTTTTCTTTTTGCCAAAAGGTAAATCAATCAAACACGTGGCAAATAGTGTGCTATTTGATGCCAATTACTTAAAACTAAAGTCCTCTTTAAAAGTTTAGCTTTAATAATAAATGATAACTTTCTTAAACATCTTGCTTGATATCAACTTCAAAGGATTCAAGATAACTATTTCTCAAATTTAATTTTCAAAATCATTCAATCAGAACAAAGTATGAATATTCATATAAAAAAATTTTCTTTTAAGATAGGAAAAGGCAATTAAATCAATAATCAAGAAAGATATTCAAATCAATTTGGAAAATCAAAAATTAATCAATTGGAAGGTTTTGATAATCAATTTAAATAAGATCAAATCAAGAGAAAACTGGATGAAGGCTTTATGTGTTCAATTCAACTAGGGCATTTTGAAATCCTTAGGGGTTAATCTAAGATACAATTCAAATTAACACTTCAAGTACTTGATCATGTACTAATTGAATGTCTTATTTTAAAGTACTTAAGTCATGCACTTTTTAGGAGAATCTCAATATCTAAGTATTTTATGGGGAATGTCAAAAATTAGTTTCTCTTGTTGGTTTAGCAATTTAAACATTCATATCGAATAAGCATCTTCTAATTTAAATTCATCAATTATAAAATTGATATGGGAAGGCTTAAGATATCATGCTAAATTTTAAGATAAAACCATTTCATCCATAGCATGATATATAGAAGCGAGCATGTTGATTTAAAAATTAAAATATTCAAATTATTGCTAGCATCAAAATCAATCATACTTATCAAAGCATGAAAAGAGTTATCATATGCATACATACTAGCAAATCATTAAAGTCAATACATTCAATAAATCAAGCTTTCTATTCAAGAAGTATGATCATTTTAAGCAATGATAAAAGCATCAAAATCAATCTAACATGCTCAATAATTATGCTAATTAACAATCAAAATATATTTAGCAAATAATGATGGTATGTGTGAGAAAAGTTTAGATTTTACTAAACATCATCATCCATCCAATTTTATTCCCAAGGCATCCATCTATAGAAATTTTTTTTTTTTATTCCATTGGATCATTAGTGTACCCACAAAAATCATTTTCTAGATTTTGGTACCCAAGCCATCTTGGGTCTATTGAGGTTAGAGCACATAGTTCCTTTTGGAACCCATATTTGCTTTATCAAGGCTTGGCCAATTCTTTTAAAGTTGCATTCTAAAATTTTGTGATCAATTTGATTACATTTAAAGCATTTAATAGAGTGATTTTTAGTTGAAGATTTAGTAAACATATTCTTAATAAATTTCTATTTTCTTAAAGGATTATATCCAATTTCAGCTTTATTGAAAATAGCTTTTTGATTGTTTAACATTGCTTGAAGCTTTTGTGATCCAAGTATAAACTTCTCAAGCATGGATTTTAAATTTTCAATCTCTTTTCTTAGATTGGTATTTTCTTCCAAAAGAGATTTCTTTTCTGTCAACAAGTTTTCTTTTTCTTTAGTATGAAGTTTTGATCTTTCTAATTCCATTTTCAGCTTAATATTTTCTTCCACTAAAGATTTTTCAGATTTAAGAAGTGCTTCTTTTTCTTTAGCCAAAGCATTATTTTCTTTCAAAATATCTTTCTTTTTTAATAAGACTTTACTCTTTTCATTAGCTAAGAGAAGATTTGACTTTTTGAATTCTATATTTTTTAGCCTTAATTTTCCAAAATCATCCATTAATTCATTAAAAGCTTCATATAATTCATCAAATATAAAATCGAAAGAATTTTCAAGATTTACCTCATTTGTATTAGCCATGAGGCAATGATTAGCGATACCTTCTTCCTCTTCCTCATTTTTCTTTTCTATGCCTTGCTCCCTCTTAATCAAAATTTTCTTTTTCCTTAGTCTTTTCTTCTTCTTTTCTTTCCATCCTCATGAGCAATGAGGCATAGATTGGGATGAGCTTCCATAACTTCTGAGACCTTGGTTCTTCTTCTTGATTTGCTCTCCCATAAATTATTTTCAATTTCTTCTATACTTGATTTACTGAAATACATGAAGAAATTGCATTAAATATATTTAAATTCAAAGAGCAATAAAGTATATTCATGGCTTTAGCATTTAGTTGGATTGTTTCTTTATCAATAATCAATGCATTGTGTATGTGTGGGCCATTAATAATAATATTCCATAAGTTATAGTCATGTGCTTGTATGAATATTTTCATCCTAGCTTTCCAATAAGTATAATTTGAGCCATCAAATGGTGGGGATCGATCAATGGAATGGCCTTCATTAAATAGAGCTTCCATTTTGGGTTGCTAAGATCTTTTGTCTTTTGACCACTAGGTCAACAAACAAATATTAAAGCACTTGCTCTGATACCACTTGTTGCCCAGGTATGGCTACCCAAGAGGGGGGGTGAATTGGGTTTCTAAAAAGTTTGGCCAATTTAAACTCTAATGCTAATATGTGCTTCTAATTAAAAGAAACTTGAATGCTTTAAGGTGAATGAGCAATGTGTAGCAGCAAAGTTAAAAGCAACTAATTAATGCAAATATGTAAAGCAAATAAAGCAAAAGCACAATCAAACCCACAAGAATTTTATAGTGGTTCGGTGTAACTCGATACCTATGTCCACTCCCCAAGCTCTCCTTAAAAATTCTACTATAATCCTAGATTATAGTGCATTTATTTTGACCCAAAATCACAAACAAATCCAGTTGATTTTGCCGGGCTCACCAACCACAAGCCTATATCGATAGTTTTTCAGATTCACTATCAACCCAATTGGTTTTAACCTAGGAGCACCAACCACAACCTTTACACCATCCAATTTTTGGCTTGGATCAATCTACACCCTAAGTTTCTTTCTCCCAAAGAAATTTATAAAGAAATAAAGATACAAATATAAAAATTCAGCATAAGAATAAAAAATAAATAAATAAATAAAAAGAAACTCTTTTGATGCTCGATAGAGAGGCTGAAAGATGGCTCTTGAAGCTTAGTATTCTCTACTTTGAAGGTTGAGAGGAAGCTTGAATGAATGAGGATGATCACACTTTGAAGCTTTTTGAATTTGATGCACAAGGTCCTCTCTTTTCTCTCTTTTTCTTTTGATAGTCAATGAACCTCACTATTTTAATGATATCTACTTTCAATCTACTTAATCTTAATTTTTAAATATTTCTCTAGCATTTTATACTCTTTGTGATGACTTGAGGATGAGTTCTAGCCGTTGAAAGCTTTAAAATAGCCATTGGAGTGGAGAAATGATCATTTGAAAAAGTTGCAGAAATTAGCCATTACGATCACTGGGTCGACTCAGTTTTAGACTGGGTTGGCTCAATTCTAACTAGGTCGCTTAGTTTATAGCTAGGTCGGCTCAGTCCCATGGTTCTTGAAAAAATTGGCTTTCTGTACTTTCTATCTTTTCCATGCCAAGCGAGCAGCCCATTTCGAAAGAGGATGACCTAGGGGTCATCCCTTGGGTTGATCCTTTTGCTAAAATTTAATTTTCTTCTAATTTATGCATCAAAAAATTATGGGACTACTTTCAAAAGATCAAAAATCTTCTAAGCTTGTTCTTGAGGCTTCCAAAATAGATTTTCTCCAACTTTATAAAATTATATTTTTATCCTTCTTCAAGGATGTTTATCAATTCAATTTTCTTGAAGCTCTTGACTTGGTGATTTTTGTGTGGATCTTTTCTTGGATTAATTTCTTCTATTTGAATACCTAAAAGACCTACATATATTCTTGAAATACATGATTAGTATTATTTATACTCAATATTTTAAAATCATCAAAATCAATCAATGAGTCAATAATGGATAATTCCAAGAATGATTTTAATCGTTGACCATTCACTTTAAACACAACATCATTGCTTGGGTTTTCAATTTCTATAGCTCCATGTTAGAAAACTTCTTTAACTAAAAATGGTCCTATCCATCTAGATCTCAACTTTTTAGGTATAATCTAGAATTATACAAAAGAACTTTCTTTCCAAGAGTAAAAGATTTTCTAAGAATTTCTTGATCATGGAAAACTTTTGTTCGTTCCTTGTATACCCTGGCATTTTCATAAGCTTCATTTCTAAGTTCTTCTAATTCATTAATTTGAAGCTTTCTATAGTTTCCGACTGCATCCAAGTCCATATTTAATTTCTTGATAGCCCACATGGCTTTGTGTTCTAGCTCAACAGGCAAGTGATAAGGTTTTCCAAACACAATCCTATAAGAAGATTTTCCTAGGTTGGTCTTGAAGGCGGCGCGATATGCCTAGAGTGCATTTATTAGTTTCAAGGACCAATCCTTTCTATTGGCATTAACAATTTTTTCTAAGATCTATTTGATTTGTCTATTGGACACTTCTACTTGCCTATTAGTTTGAAGATGATACGGTGTGGCCAACTTTTGGGTGACATTATATTTTTTCATTAAAGTAGCAAAGGATCGATAGCAAAAATGTGTCTCCCGATCACTAATGATTGCTCTAGATGTACCAAAATGGGAGAAAATATTTTTTTTGAGAAATTTAATGACCACTTTGCTATCTATTGATCTACAAGGAATAGCTTCTACCCACTTAGAGATATAATCGATAGCTACTAAAATATATTCATTTTCAAAAGAGTTTGAAAATGGTCCCATCAAATCAATCTCCCAAACATCAAAAATTTTGACCACCAAGATTGGATTAAGTGGCATCATATTTCTCTTGGTGATTTGATCCATTTGTTGGCATCGAGCACAACTTCTATAGTACTCATGAGCATCTCTAAATAAATTGGACCAATAAAATCTACATTGGAGGACTTTTGCAACTGTCTTTTTGGATGTGAAGTGACCACCACATGCTTGATCATGATAAAAGAATAAAATACTTCTAACCTCATTGTTCGGGACACACCTCCTAATGATCTGATCAGGATAGTGTTTGAATAGGTATGGATCATCCCAAATGAAATACTTCACTTGGGCAAAGAATTTATGCTTGTCCTGAGTTGTCCAGTGGGAAGAAACTTTACCAATGGCTAAATAGTTGACAATATCAGCATACCATAGTTCAATGGACACAAACATGAATTGTTCATCAGAAAAAAATTCATTAATAGGTGGTTCACTAGATAGTGCGACTATGATTTAGGACAAGTGATCAGTTACTGCATTTTTTATTTCTTTCTTGTCCTTAATTTCTAGGTCAAATTCTTGAAAGAGCAAGATCCATCGAATTAAGTGCGCCTTGGCATCTTTCTTTGCTAAGAGATGTCTAATGGCTGAGTGGTTAGTATACACAATGGTGTGGAACCCAATCAAATAGGATCTAAATTTTTCAAGGATAAAGACAAAGGCTAGAAATTTTTTTTCAGTGGTAGTATAATTAAGCTGTGCATCATTTAAGATTTTACTAGCATAGTAAATAACTCTAGATAGCTTATCAATTCGACCTAAAATTGCACCTACAGCATGATTAGATGTATCACACATGAGTTCAAAGGGTACAGTCCAGACAAGTGGGTGAATAATGGGAGCTAAAATAAGTGCCTTTTTTAAGAAACTCAAAAGATTCTAGGCACTCAGGAGTAAACTTGAATTTTATTTTCTTTGCTAACAAGTTGGTTAACAGACGAGCCACTTTGCTAAAATTAGCTATGAACCTTCTATAGAATCCAACATGTCCTAAAAATGAACAAATTTCCTTAATATATTTGGATAGTAGAAGACTCGCAATCTGGTCTACTTTGGCTTTGTCTACTTCAATTTCTTTTTGTGAAACTACATGGCCAAGAACTATGCCTTCTCTAACCATGAACCGGCATTTGTCCCAATTAAGAACTAAGTGCTTTTCCTTACATCTTTCTACGACATGTCTCAAATAATCTAAACATTTGGAGAAAGTAGGGCCAAAGACAGAAAAGTCATCCATAAAAATTTTGAGAAATCATTCAATTATATCAGAAAAAATGCTAATCATACATCTTTGGAAGACTACTGGTGCTTTGCTTAACCCAAAGGGCATGCGCCTATAGGCAAAGGTTCTGAATGGATAGGTGAATGTAGTCTTTGCTTGGTCTTCAGGGGCTATGGAGATCGGGTTATAGCCAAAGTATCCATCAAAAAAATAGTAGAACTTTTGTTCGGCTAATATTTTCAATATTTGATCAATAAACTACGAAGAAAAATAATCTTTTCTTATTGCCGCATTCAACTTCCTATAATCTATACTGACCCTCCATCCCATTTGGGTCCTAGTCAGGATAAATTCATTTTTCTCATTCTGGACCACTATTATCCCAAACTTTTTGGGTACCACTTGAACGGAACATACCCAAGAACTATCTAAGATGGGGTAAATTATTTCATTATCAAGCAACTTCAAATTCTCTTTCTTGACTACATCTTTCATAGCTGGATTGAGTCTTCTCTGAGCATCTCTAGTTGGTTTAGCCCCTTCTTCTAGGTATATCCTGTGTTGAACTATGGAGGGGCTTATTCCCTTTATGTCAGCCATGGTCCAGCCTATTGCTTCTTGATTCTTTCTTAGGACTACTAATAACTACTCTTGTTCATGATTTAGGTCTGATGCAATAATTACAGACAAGATTTCTGCTAGACCTAAATAAGCATACTTAAGGTGCTTGGGGAGGGGTTTTAGTTCTAATTTGGGTGCCTCTTCTATTGATGGTGCGGATGATAGTTTAGCCATTTTTGTTAATGGCTCAGTGGGAGTCTCCCATCTTTGGCTAATCCTATGGTCAATAGGTGTTTCATCGATGTCTTCATGTTCATGGTTTAGCCAAACACTTAACTCCAGATCGACTTCTTCATCTCTATTGTCAATGGATTCATAAATTTCATCTTGGATTACATTTATATTAGCATGCTGGGTGGATTCCTATTACAGATTAAATATATTTAACTCAATGATCATATTCCCAAAAGATAGCTTCATAAGTCCATTTCTACAATTGATTTCAGCATTAGCAGTTCTTAAGAAAGGTCTTCCTAAAATAAATGGGATATGACCCTTGGGATTTGAAACTGGTTGGGTCTCTAAAATGATGAGTCTATAGTAAAAATAAAATTGCCAATCTTGATTAAAACATCTTCTACCATTCCCTTAGGGATCCTAAAAGATCGGTCTGCTAATTGCAACATGATCTCTATTGGCTGTAGTTTTTCCAATCCTAATTGCTCGTAAACTGAATAGGATAAAATATTTATACTAGCTCCTAAGTCTAGCAAGGCCTTCTCAACGTTGGTTTCTCCGATAACACATGAAATTATTGAAGATCCTGGATCCTTATATGTTATTGGCACATGACTTGACAAGTAAGAGCTCACGCTTGCAACTAAGAACGCTCCCTTGGGTACATTGGTGGTCTTCTTTTTGGTGCAAAGATCTTTAAAAATTTAGCATAGGTCGGTACTTGCTGGATCATGTCTAGTAGAGAAATATTTATCTAGACTTTTTTGAACACTTCTAAAATTTTATCCAAATGTTCTAATTTTTTTTTAGACTTTAGTCAATTTGGAAAAGGAGCTCTAGGAGTTGTGGGTACAGGACTGGATGTACTATCAGTTTCAGGAGCTTGAGTTTGTATGGTAGGTTGTTCATAAAATTATTCAACAAATGAGAGTCCTCTCTATTGTCAGATGTACCTATCTTGTTATCCACTTATTTTCTTGATCTTAAAGTATGAATGGCATTCACTTGATTGACTTGATTTTCATGTTGAGGTCGTGGACCGTTTTGGTTTCTTGGGTTAGGCTTGGGTTGGCTAGGCAGCCTACCTTATTCTCGCTCATTCATGGTAGAGGCTAGTTGACCTACTTATATTTCTAGATGGGCTATGGCCTGGGTGTTAGCATTTAAGAGTTGGCCTGTAGTTTGCATGAAATTACTCAATGTAGCATTGATGTCAGCATTAGATTTGGCTAGGACTTTCAGACTTTTCTCTAAAGAACTAAGTTTCTTTTCAGGATTATTGAACCCTGGTGGGTTGTTTAACACAGGGTTGGGCCTTGGGTTTTGCTGGTTGAAACTAGGATCGCCTACATTTGGATTCTACGACCATGAGAAGTTTGGATGATTTCTCCATCCTAGGTTATATGTGGGTGCATAAGGATTGTTCATTGATTTCTGGTATGCGATATTTACCTATGCACATCCATTCTCTTTGGATTTATTAGGAGAGGATAGTCTTCAAGGATATGGTTTGGTGCACTGCACCCGCTGCACATGAGTGTAGACACATAGTTCACACTGGCTATTCTCTATAGTTCTAAGGCCTCTAACCTATGTGTTAAGGTTGCAATTTTAGCCTCTGTGGCTAGGAAGGTTTGAACTTGGTATATTCCACCTCTTGAAGGTGTTGATTTTTCTAGTTTCCTAGTTATTTCCTATTGTAGACTCTTCTCGGCTAGGTCTTCTAGAAATTACCAAGCCTCATTGGGTTCTTTATACATAAATTGATCTTAGCGCATTGACTCTAGCATGGTTCTAAAATTTGAATCTAGTCCCTCATAAACTATTTGGCATAGCCTCCAGGTTTCTATTCTATGGTATGAACATTGGGTCAAGAGGTTCTTAAAACAGTCAAAATACTTCCAGAATGACTCGCCAGCTAGTTGGTAAATTTGGTTTATCTCATTTCTAATTCTAACTGTCTTATGATAGAAAAAGTATTTTTTAAGGAACATTCTTACAAAGTCCTACTAGATCGTGATAGATTGATTTGGCAGGCTGTATAACCACTTTTTGGCATTATCCTTAAGGGCAAAATTGATTAGCCTCAGTTTGATCTCATTCTTAGAAAGTTATTATAGCCTCATGGTTGCACAAACCTCTTCAAATTCTCTAATGAATATATATGCATCCTCTATTCTAATAAACTTTGGAAGCATATTAATTATTTAGGATTTAATTTCAAAATTATTTGCAATAGGTTGCTTCAACCTAATGCAAGAAGGTTGGATAGAGTCAATTGAGTAACATAAATCCTTAAGGGTTTGGGGCTGATTGATTTCTTCCATTTTAGGGATTTTAAGGTTTGACACAGGAATCGAGTCAATTCTAACTAGTCGACCCAAAATTCTTCTCCATGAAGGAAGTGGAGAATTCATTTTATTTTATATATTTTTTTATTATTTTTCTAATTTTTTTTAAAAAAAGAGAAGAGGAAGAAGAATTAGTTAAGATTTTTTTTTTTGATTTTTCAAACACTTATCAAGCAATTATCTATCCTAGGTTATCCTAATTCTAGACAGCTACTAACTGCCAAGATTGCCTTCAAGCACTCCAAGTTCAAAATTGACTAACCGAATTAGCCAAGTAAGTGTAAGGTTGGTGGGAGTCCCTCCATTGCTTTCCTTAGACACCAATTTGATTGGCCTGGTAAGCGAACGGAATCAATTAAAAATCATCTTTCTTCGGACCCAATTGTTCCACATACTACTTTCCTAGACACCGACAAGCCAACCAACTTAAACCCGATCTAACTTTTGGATTTTCTTATCCTAATAAGCTCGGATGTCCCTAGGGTTGACGTCTAATTAATTTTATTTAAGATTAGGATGAATGCAAATGAGGAAACTTATTTATGGGCTAAGAAAAGATGATGAAATTCCCATCTTATCTTGTTTAGGTTTATGCCCTTAAAGTAGTTTAGATATGCTTATGCACAATCAATAAAAACAAACAAGTTTTAATTAAAAAAATTAATACAAAACTAAGATCAAATTAGTAAGTTAAAAAAAAAGAAAAAGGTTAGATTATATACCTAGTTTCCAGCACTCACCAATTTTCTACATAACAAGATAAAAAGAAAATAAAATTAGAAAGGTTAGAGTAAAATTAAACTAAAAGCATGAAGAACAAGAATTTAGAACATAATTTAAAATACTTCAATTCTCCAGTAACGATGCCAAAAACTTGATGTGTTTTAAATTAACCGCAAGCAAATGGTGTGCAAAGTAGCACGTCCAGTGAGTATGGGTCGATCCCATGAGGAATTGTATTTGAATTATGTTCAAATCCTTACTCAGACGAACTTTAACAAAAAGTTTTGTTGGTTGTTACTTACTACTAAAAAGTAAATTAATCATAGAGAATAATAATTTAAAAATCTAAGGCTTTTGAATCCACTAGACTAATGACTTAGAGAGCTTTTTTAAGATTTCTCTTATGATATCCCTTAATTAAGGTGTAATGCATAGACAAACATTCACCCTAATTAAAGAACTTTTCTTTCAACTACTTCTCTTATGTTACCCAAGTATGGACTATGAAGAAACTCTAACCCAACAATAATCCATCAAAGTTTTCTACAGGAAGAAGAGAAAAGGAATTAAAAAGATTAAAAGCCTTCTATCTATTATCTTGCATTGAATCAAGCATGAACTATAAAGGGATTGAAACGCAATGATAGTCCATCAAGTCTCTTGGTAAGAAGCTTGAAGGAAGAAGAACTAAAAAATAAAGCCAAGGAGAAGTCCTAAGAAGAGTTTGTAATCATGGTTTAGCTTCATCGCAAACCCTAGAGGATTGCCTAGCTAGACATGATCTGAAGAAAAATTATAAATCCAATTAAGAACATAAAAAAATATTATACTAATTACTAAAAATTAAAATTATAGTAAATAAAATAGATGCAAAAAATAGATAAGCATGAAAATTAAGCTATTCTATGTGCTGAGATTAAACTGCATAAATTAAATTACACAAGCGATGATTAAAAGAAAATAAAACTTTATTACTGGAATAAAAATTTGATTACAAAAATAAGAACTAACTCTTAAGCCATTAACAGGGCTTGGAGTTGAAATAAAAAGAACTGACTCTCCACTGGCATACTTTTTTCTGGCTAACTCTCTTTCTCATATGTCGGAAGGGTGGAAGAAAGTGAAAAAAAGATGGATAAAAATTTTGTGGGTAGGTATTCCCGCCTATCTCATGGGCCCTATAAGAGTTATGGTGTGGAGAGATATATTCCTTAGGTAGTGGTACTGGGCTTTATTTGTAGGTGTCAAGAGGAAGGAGGATTTTATATTTTTCAGATATGGGACTAATGAAAAGATGTATCTTGAAAGAATGGATGAATGAGATTAAATGATAAGAAGGCTTGGATGGATGGGATGAAAGGAGAAAGGAAAGATAAGGCAAGAAAATGTTTACAATCCAAAAAAAATTCTAAAAATATATTTTTTTCCTTCATTTCTTCCTTTCGTGCATTCTATGTGCTTGCACCCGCATTTAGCCTCAGATTCCATGCATGTCCATGGCCTCTTCCCATAGGCTCACATGGAATCAGCCTCATGTGCTACTTGCTCACACATCCATGTGCTCCACCAAATCAGATGCAACTTCACCAAAATGGTAGAACTCTATTGCCTTTAAATTCTTTGCGCGGCCCACTCCAAAAGTCAAATCCCATGAAAAAAGTCCCTCCAAACAACTTTTCTTTTTTTTTCCTTTTTTTTATTCATTGGATCCCAACCATGTGTCTTTTTGTCTTTGCATGTTGTGCACAGAATAAGCTTAATTGAATTTTGACTCGAGCTCCATCTACATGTGTTGGAGGGCCATTTTTGGTTGATATACAATTAAGACTTTAATATTAATTATTTCTACAAAGATCATAAAAAATATCAAATATAAATAAAAAAATAAAATAACATAGATTTTAATATTTTTTATGTTATATTTATTGTATTCATCACACATCGACATGCTCCACCAAATCAGATGCAGCTTCACCAAAATGGCAGAACTCTATTGCCATTAAATTCTTTGCATGAGCCCGCTCCAAAAGTCAAATCCCACACAAAATGTCCCTCCAAACAACGTGTCAGCCTTTCTTGTTTTTCTTTTTTTCTTTTCTTTTTTTTTTATTCATTGGATTCCAACCACGCACTTTGTATCTTTGCATGTCGTGCACGGAACAAGCTTGAATTTGGACTCGAGCTCCACCTACATGTGTTGGAGGGCCATTTCTAGTTGATATGTGATTAAGACTTTAAAATTAATTATTCCTACAAAGATCATAAAAAGTATCAAATATAAATAAAAAAATAAAATAGTATAGATTTTAATATTTTTTATATTATATTTAATGTATTCATCAGTTTGACTTAACTAAGGAGTGGAGCAATATTTCGAGCATAATGAGCTTCATGAATTAGAGATCAGGTTTGGGTGCACCATGTTTAGAGAAACATTGGACAAGAGTTGTTCACTCATCGATTGACCCATCACCAATAATTATTAGACGAGGTGATGAGCCAATCGATGGGACCGCACCATCCACTAGAAATCAATGATTATGGAGATTTTCACATCTCTATCAAGGGGGTGTAGAGATCCAAAAAAATAGTTGGAGCCTAATTTGTTTAAAAATAAAGTCTCTAAATAAATTGATTGAATCAAATTACAAGTCTAACTAGAAACTTTGACTATCTACAGGAGAATGTCTGCATCAAAACCCCTAGCTCGAATTCTAGATACCCACAAGTTGACCAAAATAATTTACAAGGATAAAAAACTTCAAAAATATTTTGGATTCGAAAAAGTTGACCTATGTATTGGACTAGGACCTCCCCTTTACTAGCCCGTTCGACTACTAATCAGAGAGCATCTCATGAGAAGTGGTCTGATGATCATAACAAAGTAAGGTGCCACATGTTGGGATTAATGTCAGATGAATTGTATCACCAACATGAAGACATCAGAACTGCTCGCCAAATGTTGGCGCACCTGCAAGAGTTGTTCGATGAATAGAATCGCACAGCGCATTATCAAGTCTCGAAGAGACTTTTTAATGTGAAAATGCATGATGGATAGTTGGTCCAAGATTATTGCTTGACAATGATCAAGGACCTAAGGAGCTTAAGAAGCTCAGAGTCTTGATGGACAAGGAACTGCAGATTGATGTGATCCTACAATCCTTGATCGATTTGTATGGGCAATTCATTATGAACTTCTATATGAATAAGCTCCAGTACACCTTGGCCGAGTTAATAAACATACTAATTGTTGTTGAGCAAAATTTGAAGAGTTCAAAGGATTCAGTTCTGACTTTGGAGCAGATTTTTACAAGTGAAAGTCTTTTGGAAAGAAGAATAAGTCTGCGAAGAAGCAGAAAATAAAAGGAGAAAAGAAGGACGAGCCAAAGAAGAAGGCCACGAAGAAGGAAAAGTATTTTCACTACAACTTTGACGACCATTGGAAGCAGGACTGCCCTGCATACCTGCCAGCCTAAAGAACAAGCAGAAAAAAGGACCTTCTGAAGGAATGCTCGTCATTGAGTCTGTCAAGCAAAATGTGAATGCCATAGGATAAAAATGACCTAGAGATAGTGTTAATGAAAGGTACCTACGGCACCTTAGGCTAGGTCATATAGCTGAGGATATGATTAACAAATTAGAGAAATCCAAACTAATGGGTCCTTTGACTTTCAAGTCATATCTAATTTATGAATCATGCCTTCAAGACAAAATGATCAAGCTTCCTTTTGTGGGACATGAAAAAGGGCTATAGACCTACTTGCCCAGGTACATATAGATGTGTGTGGCCCATTTGATGTGCCGGCCAAAGGCAATTATGTCTATTTTATTATCTTTATCGATAATCTATCTCGATATGGGTATGTATACTTGATACGACATAAGTCTGAAGCCATTGAAAAGTTCAAGAAATTCAGACATGAAGTAGAAAAGTAAATCGAAAAGCTCATTAAGATTCTTTGATCAGATCAAGGAGGTGAATACCATAGTCAAAAATTTCTGAACTATCTCAAGGACAATGGTATAGTCTCATAATGGACTTCACCTAAAATGCCTAAACTTAATGAGATTTCAGAATGGAGAAAATGGATACTATTAGATATAGTTCAATCCATGATAAGCCTCACAGATCTTCTTGAGTTTCTTTAGGGACATAGTTTAATAGGATTCCATCTAAAACCATTCCTATCACACCATATGAGATATGGCATGGTAAGAAGCCAAGTCTAAGTCATCTCAAAATTGGGGTTGTCCGATAGCGGATAAGTTAGAATCTAGGTCCTTTAGAGCTAGATTTATTGGATATCCTAAAGAGTTATTAGGATATTACTTCTATCTTTCGAAAGACTACAGTGTGATTATGGGTTGACACACCATTTTTCTTGAAAAATAGTTTGTTCAAGATGGTGACATTGGAAGATAGATTAGGCTCTTGAAGAAAGTCTCCAAAGAGCAAAGAGCCAAGGAACCTGAGGCACCCAATTAGTCTGAGCCGATCCATAATTCATTACCTCCTCCACCTCATAGGTCAAATAGGATTTCCTATCCTCCTAAAGGTACTTAGGTGCTATTTTAGCGGATGTAGAGAAAATGTTCCTCATGAGAAATGGATTCATAGTGATGATCCTAGAACCTATAACAAGGCGATATCAGATATCGACTCCGAGAATTGATAAGAGGCAATGAAGTCAAAGATTGACTTGATGCACTCAAACTAAATCTAGATCTTGGTAGATCTACCTAAAGGTGTAGTACCTATTGGGTATAAATAGATCTTCAAGAAAAAGATATGTGCAGATGGGAATGTAGAGACATTCAAGGCTAGGATAGTGGCAAAAGGGTATTAGGTTACCTTCTGGTCAGTGGCCACCATCCACATATTGCTTGCCATTGTAGTTTATTTCAATTATAAAATATGGTAGACAGATATGATAACAGAGTTCATAATTGGATATCCTGAGAAAGATATTTATATGGAACAATTATTTATTTTCACATCCAGTGATGGTGATCACAAAGGTCTACAAGCTGCAAAGGTTCATCTTTGGACTTAAGCAAGCATCTTGAAGTTGGAATGCTTGATGTAATCAAATCATTTGGTTTCATTAAGAACAAGGATAAATCAAGTATGTTCAAGAAGGTCATCTTCCTCATATTATACATGGATGACATCCTCCTAATTGAGAATGATATTCCCATACTTGTGAGGATTTGTTGTGCTTCCAAAGCTTGGGAGGCCACGGGCGGAGCCAGGTTGAGGGCTCCGGGGAGGCAAGGATAGGTATGGTCCTAGGACTAGGACAGGAGTTGTCCTAGGGTGGAGGCAGCATGTAGCTCTTCACGGGCTTGAGGTTCTGGTAATGAGGGCCTCAAGGGGCTTAGTTGGTGCTTCGGAGATCTAGAATACAAGATGGAGCAAGGAACCAAAGTCGGAGCATGAAGGCTGTAGAAAAAGAATATTTTGCAGGTTAGCCAACTTAGTCCAAAATCAAGTCAGCTAAGTCTCAGTGCATAGGCAAAATAGAGAGCTGTGCATTTGGAACTGTTGACACGGCATAGGACTGGATCGGCTCAATTTCAGACTGAGCCAATCTAGTGGAACTTAGCTGGCTCAGTGCTGAGACTGATCCAGCTCAGTGCACGGGCAGAGTTACGTGAGGGTCTGTTTTAAGCTTGGATCTGGGTTGATCCTAGGGGTCTTAAGGCCTAGTTTGAGAGGTCTTAAGGGAGCTAATTCATGTATGGATTGGATCTAGATCTAAAGGATGAGAGCATGGAAGATATGAGTATACATAGGCTCGATGAGTGCTTTCATATATTGGATTAGCTGGGGAGTTTTTTGGTCGGGCCTAATGGCTATATATAAATAAATTGGTTATATTAGAATTTCAGAATGCTGTGGAATACAGACATTTTCTTCCTCAACTCTCTTCTTCTCTTCTCTCTAAAGTTGCTGCCCTAGGGTTCTTGAAGAAGCCCTAGAGAAGGGGACGTCTTTCTCAAGCCCAAGGAGGGAGGTGCCCCATCATAGATCCAGGTGGAGGATCGATGTGTGCTGGCCATAGAGAATGTCACAGGTTTCTTCAGGTCCGTGCTAAAGATCAGAAGCTTCTGCAACAAGGTATCGGGGCTTGTGATGCTAAGGATGATTGGCGTTCGAGCGATATCATGGAATATCAATTGGCATCAGGAAGAGGTGATGCCAGTTGGTGCGCTTACAATTGGTATCAGAGCATGATGGTGTATGGAAGGGAAGGAGAAGTCATATAAGGTGAAATCAAAAATCTGCACAAGGATTCCACGGTATGTCTCAAATCTATCTTGGTTATTGTTGTTGTTTGGCCAATCGGGAGCAGCGGGTTGAAGGTGGAGGTTGAGAGGATCAACGAAAAGGAATTTTCTCAAGGCGGAAGGATTTGGTGCATGATTTGCTGATCGGTCTTGGTGGAAAGGTCGAGGTGTATGACGGTTATGTGATACGTAGGGAGCACTGGAGTGCTACAGCAGCATTTTCCTGGAGATGCTCGATTGAAAGAGAATCAGCAATGCAGTAGCCAAGGGAGGTATCTCAGTAGAGAGCATCAGGGTTCTCTAGGAAGATAGGCAATATAGGATTGTTGAAGAGAGGTTTCCCAAGGGGTAATGGTTGAGGGAAGGTTGAAGAAGCGACTATACATCCTTCGGTGTCTGGAAGGCAAGGAAGTAGTCGAAGATGTATTCAGTGGTTCGGCCAGAGCATGAATTTGTGAAGTCTTGGGAGTGATGAAGATGGATGATCCATGGAGGTCCAGTAGGTCAAGGTTGGGCGATTGTAGAGCGGCATAGAGATGAGTCAAAAAGCGCTGGAGTGCTGTAGGAGCGCTACCCTAGAGGCACAAGGGTTGAGAGAGGCTCGGCGGTGCAGCAATCGAGGAGTGTATCTCAGCAGATGGTGTCAGGGGCTTCTCAAGGAGATTGGGAGAAGGTCTTAGGGAGAGCCAGGAGGTCTCAGGGAGCGCCAGGAGGTCTCAAACAGTCGGAAGTATCATGGATCAGGTTTCTTCTGTAGGGACAGTAGGAAGAGTCATGGTTCAGGTGGAGGATGGTTCTCTAGGTGCAACTGAAGCGATGGCTGGTGTAGGGGCAGAAGAGAAGGACTAGGGTAGAATTCTCTAGGATTTAGTCACTGGTTTCAAAAGAGTTGGATGAGCTCTTGGGTTTCGAAGGTGCTTGTAGGTTATGGAGGTATCCGAGACAGCTTCGAAGGGGTCCATGGAGAACGGAGGATTCGAAGGGGCAGCAATGGTGTTCGAGGCATAGCGGCAGGCCCAATAGTGGAGCGTTAGGTGGTTGGCCTCGAGGAACTCGATGACAGAGTCGGCTTCTATAGCATCAGGTGGACTTCGGATATAGGTGGAGCTTTGGAGAGGTGGCTTCATAATTGGAGAGTAATTTGACATTGAGTTCAGAGTAGAGAGGTGCAGGAGGATCAATATCCTAGCACCAGCATCGGAGATGCATAGTTCTAGGTGGAGCGGCATGTGTAGGAGGATAGGCGTAGTTTTGAGGAGACCATGTCAGCATTTGTAGCAAGTGTCGGTACAGGAACGCTATGGATTCTCCAGGGAAGTCCAGGAAAAGTGATGCTACTGCTAAGTAGAAGGGATCCTACAATTCTAGGATGGTGCAGAGGTGCAAGCACAGGTCTTCAGCGGTGGCGGTGGTTATCCCAAAGGCCTCAAGGGTGCACAACAGTTGAAGAGGATTGGCAAAGGCGATGTTTGCATAGGTGCTATCGAGTGCGCAGGGATAGTGTGATCGTGCAAGAGGGCATTGCCGAGAGGTTTGCCAAGGCTTGGGAGCACCAAGGTGGAGATTGTGAGGATTTATGGTACTCCCAAGCCTTGGGAGGCCATGAGTGGAGCCAGGGTGAGGGCTCTAGGGAGGCTAGGATTGGTGTGGTCCTAGGGCTAGGATAGGAGTTATCCTAGGGTGGAGGTGGCATGTAGCTCTTCATGGGCTTGAGGTTTAGGTATTGAGGGCCTCAAGGGCTTGGTTGGTGCTTTGGAGACCTAGGACACAAGATGGAGCAAGAAACCAAAGTCGGAGCTTGAAGGCTGCAGAAAAAGAATTTTCTATAGGTTAGCCGACTTAGTCCAAAATTGGGTCGGCTAAGTCTCAGTGCACAGGCAAAATAGAGAGCTGTACATTCGAGACTACTGGCATGGCATAGGACTGGGTCGGCTCAGTTTCAGACAGAGCCGACCTAGTGGAACTTAGCCGGCTCAGTGCTGAGACTGAGCTAACTCAATGCACGGGCAAAGTTATGTGAGGGTCTATTTTGAGTTAGGATTTGGGTTGATCCTAGGGGTCTTAAGGTCTGGTTTGAAAGATCTTAAGGGGGTTAATTCATGTATGGGTTGGATCTAGATCCAGAGGATAAGAGCATGGGAGACATGGGTGTACATGGGCTCGGTGAGTGCTTTCATGTATTAGGTTAGCTGGAGAGTTTTTTGGTCGGGCCTAATGGCTATGAATAAATACATAGATTGTATTAGGGTTTCAGAATGCTGTGGAATATAGACCTTTTCTCCCTCAACTCTCTTCTTCTCTTCTCTCCAGAGTTGCTACCCTAGGGTTCTTGAAGAAGCCCTAGAGAAGGGGGCGTCTCCCTCAAGCCCAAGGAGGGAGGTGCCCCATCACAGATCCAAGTGGAAGATCGGTGGTGTGCTACCCATAGAGAACATCACAAGTTCCTTCAGATCCATGCTAAAGATTAGGAGCTTCCACAACATGGTATCGGGGCTTATGATGCCAAGGATGATTGGCGTTAGAGCAATATCATGGAACAACAATGCTGACATAGGTCAAAGTATGGTTATCTAAGAAATTTTCTATGATAGACCTAGGTAAGGCATCCTTCATTTTATTTTTAAGGTCTATAGAGATAGACTGAAGAGGATGCTGGGTCTTTCATATAGAGGAGGTGCTGAAGAGGTTCAGCATGGTGAACTCTAGGTCTAGGGGTAGGTAGACTTAGACTTTATATCTGACATAGATGATCGAAACTCGACATCTAGAAGTTTGATCCTGTGCACTGGTCGTACTATAAGTTGGAAGAATTCCAAGAAGATTATTCTACCTCATCCGTGATTACCTCGAGAAGGAACACATCGAGGTTAAGAGAGTTGACTCCACAGACCAAGTGGTTGATCCAATGACGAAGCCTTTAGTTCCGTAGGAGATCCAAGCCCACCTTGAGAAGATGGGACTTAGATTTGTAGCCAATTGGCTTTAGGTCAAGTGAAAGTTTGTTAGATATGTGCCCTAGAAGCTAGATTGGCTGACACTTGTTAAATACTTTCTAGGAATATTTTCATATTTTGACTTAAAATGAATTAAAGGATTATTTATTCTATCACATTGTGTATTAAAGTATCTATGATACATCCATTGAGTAAATAGGCATGATAACACATATTCTCAAGAGTTGAGAATTTAAGGCATGAGTTATCATAATTAACTCATAAATTACTTTCAATCATAGAATCATCATGAGGATGGAGATTGATCCGACAGATCGATGATGATTGCTTTCTTAAGATAGATGAGTCTTGAGTCTACAGTGTGGAGATACTGGAGCGAGAGTACAGATATTCATTAAAAAATGAGGGCACCGAGCGTAACCACCTCGAGCAGTCATAAGGGAGCCTACCTTCTCGTCGATGACTAGCTCGATGCTGCAGCGTGTGTCTAGTTCTTTGACCTGAGGTGCATTGGCAGTTCACCTTGAGGGTGTTATAGTTTGACTACACCATAACTCGATCTCCTAGCCATTCGAAATCCTGAGGTATATGTTGGCTATAGCATATTCATTGTAGGAATTGGATCACAGTAAGATGGAATCTATCAACCTCGATAGAGGAGTGGTCCTATGATAATCATGAGATCGACTCCTAAAACCCATGGCCATGGTAGTATGAAATAATAAAAAGGAGTTTCTATTAGGATTTCATATCAAACTTAAATCGAATGATTCATTCATATGATGGGTGTTGGGTTTGATGAGTTCATCTTAACCCTAATCCTATCAGAGCTCATGATAGAAGAACCCAATCACATAGGTAGCTGCACTAAGAGTTCGCTATTCGATTTTAATAGATTACCACCATATACTGCTTGGTGTCACTGGTGAATTTTGGGATCAATTAGAATTATCTTGATGATCGACGAATCTAAGTGAATCAGAAGATTCTGATCAAAAAATATTGATATTCTTAGCTCTCATACAATAAAGCAATTCAAACATGGGGATACCTCTCTGCATTTCTGAAATTTTCTACTTGAAAAATTGTTAGATATATGTGCCCTAGAAGCCAGAATTGGCTGACACTTGTAATACACTTCTAGGGGCAAAATTATAATTTTGACTAAAATCAATAAAATGGGTTATTTTCTATCACATATGTGTATTTAGTGTCTGTGATACATCCTTTGAGTTAATGGTAATGATAATTCATATTTTCAAGAGTTGAAAATTTAAGACATGAATAATCATTATTAACTCATAAAATGCTTCCGACCATAGGATCATCACGAGGATGGTGATTGATCCGGAAGGTTGGTGTACAATCGCTTCTCTTTAGTAGATGAGTCTTGAGTCTACGGTGTGGAGACACCGGAGCGAGAGTACAGGTACTCGTTAGAGAACGAGGGCACTGAGCGTGACCACCTCGAGTAGTCATTAGGGAGTCTACCTTCTCGTCAATGACTGACTCGATGCTGCAGTAGTGTGTCTGGTTCTTTGACCTGAGATGCATCGGCAGTTCACCTTGAGGGTGTTATAGTTTGACTACACCATTACTCGGTCTCCTAGCCATATGGAACCCTGAGGTGTATGTTGGCTATAGCATGTTCATTGTAGGAACTGGATTGCATCAAGATGGAATCTATCTACCTCGGTGGTAGAGGAGCAGCCCTATGATGATCATGAGAATCAAGTCCAGAAATCCATGGCCATGGCAGAGTGAAATAATAGAAAGAGTTTCTATTTAGATTTTCACATTGGACTCGAATCGAATGATTACATCATATGACAGAGACTAGGGTTTGACGAGTTCACCTTAACCCTAATCTGATCGGGGCTCAAGATAGAAGAACTTAATCACACAGGTAGCTGCACCAAGAGGTTCGCATTCAGCTCTGATGGGTTGCCACCATATACTGCTAGGTGTCACTGGTGGATTTTGGGAGCAATTAGAATGATTTAGATGATCGATCATTCTAGCTGTTCGAATCAGAAGAGTTCTGATCCATCGAAAGGAGTTTCGATGATGTCGATGATAGAGATCATGACATATCCCATTACCATACAGAACTGAACCTAACTGGGTCACACAAACAAGGGTTTGAATCTGGTGATCATCAATTGAACTGATCTAGTTCAATTGATCTGAATGAGATTCAATTAGGTTCAAGGAAATCGTGCTAGCACTCGATTGAACCTAACGTTCTTCTTTTACTATCATAAATAAGTTGTCCTGACTGAGCCAAAGGAGTTTGTGCTCAATCAGAGGCCTTCATATGGTCTGACTGGAGGTTGTCCAAGTCAGAAAAGGTTGTCTTATTTTGTAAGACATTACCTGCCATTTTTGGTCACCTGCCATTTCTTGTTCTTTGACTTTGGTCAAAAGTCTACCTTTGACTGGTCAAACGTTGACCATTGACACTTTGACTTTTGACCACATGTCATGCACCTATTGGAGAGCTGGTGGGGGCCTGTCCCCCTGCCAGAACCTGGCAAGGAGAAGGGCGCACGCCACCCTTGGCGTGTGCCCAAGTTGGAGGCGCCTAGGAGTCCTTGTTGGACAAGGACTCCATCTCCTTTTTGGATTCCAATTAGAGTTCTTCTAAGAACCAACTTTGACTGGTCTTAGGCACCCTCTAAGGAGGAATCCAGGGGTCTCTATTCCCACCAATCAGATTTAGATCTGATTTCACAAAGGGTTGTGATTGGTTGGGAAGGAAGAGGAGTTGGATCACAAGCTTAGTCTATAAATAAGACCCTGCGCCCAACTCAGAATTAAGAATTGAAATTGAGAAATTCCCATGCCCCAAGGCTGCCTCTCCCCTCCTTCTCCATGCCATAGTCTCTTCTCCCCTTGCTCTCCACGTCCAAAAGGAGTTTTGGACTTGGTTGGTGCGATTCAGATCAAAGAAAGGCGATCAAAAGCTAAGAAGGCTGCGCTGCTGCAAAGGACGACTGCTGATCTTCAAAAGAGTTTTGAAGATCCTCCAGATCAGATCCAGATCTGAATTTTTGGAGGTGTGATAGAGAAGAAGAGGATCTCCAGATCCAACCCGAGTGGATACCGGTAGAGGCCAGGCGCTTGCGTGGCTAAGATCCAGAACCTTCCGCTGCAAACAGGATCATCAACAGGGTAATAGGATTACCCAAATCAGGTAAATTAAATTTGATTTAATTTATCTTATTTTATTTTATTTATTAAAATAATAAGAATCAGATCTAAAATATATCAAGATCTGATTGAGATCAAAGAAAAAATTTTTGAAATATATCTCTTGATCTGATCAGATCTGAACGAACCTGGACCGAGAAATCAGGATTTCCCTTCAACTGGTATCAGAGCCATGGTTCTAAAATTGTTTAGATCTGATTTTAAATTTATTTTAATTAGAAAATAAAGTGATTTCAGATGTCACATGAGATGTGATCAGATCTGAAATCAGAAAAAATTAAAATTAAATGATTTGGATCTAAGATTAGAAGATATGCATGACTAGTTCTAGAATAGAATAGTTCTATAGAATAGTCTTGCATGTTTTTGATTTAATCTGATTAAATCATATTTTAGATCTTTTATTTACTATTTTTTGATATTATAAGTGTTATAATAACATCTAAAAAATAGCAAATAAAAATTATTTAATTTTAAATATCATATGAGATATGATTGATGCATGTCTAGACTAGTTGTAGAATAGTTCTACATAATTATCTAGATTAGAATTTATTTTGATTAGATCAATTTAAATCTAATTTTTTAGATTATTATGAGATAATTTAGATCTGAAAACATGCATGATTTGATACATGAGATGTATGCAAAATATGCCATGATTAGATCTACTTTATATATGAGATATATGATATAGATCTGATAACTTGTTTTGTAGTATTGAATGTTCCTGATTAAGGCGTTCCTCTTGGCCGTCCGGTCATAAGAACGAAGAAGGGTTTAAAGGCCCTCTCTTCCCATTCGATGGGGTGTTCTTATGATGTGTAGGGGTGCTGCGTGTTCGTCCTTAATCAGAAACCCAAAACTTACTTTCTGCAAAACCCTAGATCCTGAAACCCTAGGATTTATTGTGCATATTTTGTTTATGAACCCTACTTAATTAAGAATTAAGTTTATGGAATATTAATTAGGTCTAAAATTGAGAATTTCAGATCTAAGACATATTCATAATACTGGGTTCGGGCTTGGGTAGCTCAATTAGGTCTAAGCGGTTGATCAAACCGAATCAAGAGTTGGTTAGATGGGATCAACAATGCTTAAATTGACCAGCCTAATAGGATTAAGTCTGGGTCAAGATCGAGTCACGATCAAGCAAGACCTAATTAGGCTCAGAGGTTAGAGTCTGGATTGTAGGCTAACCCAATTGGTTCTGACTCAACAATTTGGTGTCTAAGGTAAGTTTGGCACAGACGACCGACTGGTTTTTAATTGGAAGCTACTCGACCTGAATGCATTCTTGTACGAGTTAATGGCATATTCCTTCCACCGGTCTCACTTACCTGGCCATATCTGTTGACACAGTTCTGATCTGAGGTGGTCAATAATCCGAGCTAACCCATGCCACTAGGTTAGTCATAATTGTTATGACTAAGCCAAGTCTAGTTTAATGAGACCTGAATCAATTCTCCCTAAGAAAAGATTAAGTCTGAGGTCTTCCACCATTGTAGATGTGCGGGCCCTTCCCGGGGTTGATTGTTCTCGGCTGGATACAGTGGCTCAGTTGCACCGGGAAGATGCAACCATGTCTATTAGGCATTGGATGCTATGGGCTGGAGGATGAGTTGGGCTCAATATTCTGGATACGGTGAGAGACTCAATTAGGAACCCAGTCTATGCAAATGGTGGGTCTGACTTAACTAAGGAGTGGATCAATATTCCGGATACGGTGAGATTCATGAATTAGAGACCAAGTTTGGGTGCACCATGATTAGAGAATCATTGAACAAGAGTTGTTCACTCATTGGCTAACCCATCACCAATAACTGTTAGGTGAGGTGATGAGTCAGTTGGTGAGACCGCACCACCCACTAGAAATCATTAATCGTGGAGATTTTCGCATCTCTACAGAGGGAGTGTAGGGATCCGAGAAAATAGTGGGAGCTAATTTGTTTAAAAATAAAATCCCTAAATAAATTGGTCAAGTCAAAATTACAGTATCTAACTAGAATCTTTGACTCTCTACAGGAAAATGTCTGCGTCCAACCCATTGGCACGTATCCTGGACACACATAGACTGACTGGACCCAATTATAAAGATTGGCTCAGGAACTACAAAATTATTTTGGGTTCTGAGAAGTTAACCCATGTTTTGGACCAGGACCCTCCCACCTTACCAGCCCGTCCATCTGTTGAACAGAGAGCGTCTCTGAAAAAATGGATTGACGAAGATAATAAGGCCAGATATTACATGTTGGGCTCGATGTCTGATGAGCTCCAGCGCCAACATGAAGATATCGGGACTGCTCGCCAAATGTTGGCTCACCTGCAGGAGATGTTTGGTGAACAGAGTCGCGCAGCCAAATATCAAGTCACGAAAATGACTTTTTAAGGCTAAGATGCGTGATGGGCAGTCAGTCCAAGATCACTGTCTGACAATGATCAAGGACATGGAAGAGCTTGAGAAGCTCGGTGTGAAGTTGGACTTGGACCTGCAGAACGATATTATTCTGCAATCCTTGACTGATGCATATGGGCAATTCATCATGAATTACCACATGCATAAACTTCAAAATTCCTTGGCCGAGTTAATGAATATGCTGGTTACCGCTGAGCTTTCTATGAAAGGTTCTAAAGGCTCAGTTCTTGCTATGGAACGGACTTCTTCCAAAAGAAAGTCTTATGGAAAGAAAAAGAAGTCTGTGAAAAAGCAAAAGGTGGAAGGATCAAAGAAGAAGAAGGCAGAATCCGAAGAAAAAGGCCGATGGCAAAGGAAAGTGTTTCCATTGCAACAGCGACGGCCATTGGAAGCGGAACTGCCCTACTTACCTGGCCACCCTGAAGAACAAGAAGGAAGGTCCTTCTGGAGGTATGCTCGTTATTGAGTCTAACCTTACGGTTTCTTCTGCATCCAGTTGGGTGCTTGACTCTGGTTCTAGTGCTCATCTGTGCACTTCTATGCAGGGTCTTGAGGATAGCAGGAGGCTGAGGGATGGAGACATGATCCTACGCATCGGTAATGGAGCAAGAGTTGCTGCAGTAGCCGTGGGAACATACCCTCTTCGATTACCATCTGGTTTAGACTTAGTTTTAAAAGACTGTTATTATGTGCCTGCAGCTAGCAGGAATTTGATTTCTGTTTCATGCTTAGCACAAGAAGGTTATGTGATCACCTTCTTTAAGGACCATTGTAACATTCTTTATGAAAGAAATAAAATTGCAAATGGTTTCCTTATTAATGGTCTTTATCAGCTACATATTGATGTACCTGTTCTAACTATCGAGCAAAACGTGAATGCCAAACGACCTAGGGATAGTCCAAACGACAGATATCTATGGCACCTGAGATTAGGTCATATAGCAGAAGATAGGATCAACAAATTGGAGAAAAATGGGCTATTGAGTCCATTGACTTTTGAGTCATATCCAACTTGTGAATCTTGTCTTCAAGGCAAAATGACTAAACTCCCTTTTGTTGGACATGGGGAGAGGGCCACAGATCTCCTTGCCCTAGTACATACTGATGTGTGCGGCCCATTTGATGTGCCGGCTAGAGGCAATTTTGTCTACTTCATTACCTTTACCGATGATCTGTCTAGGTATGGGTATGTGTATCTTATGAGACACAAGTCTGAAGCTTTTGAAAAGTTCAAAGAATTCAGACATGAAGTAGAAAAACAAACTGGAAAACCCATTAAGGTTCTTCGATCAGATCGAGGAGGTGAATACCTTAGCCGGGAATTCCTAGACTATCTCAAGGAAAATGGCATAGTCTCTCAATGGACTCCACCAGGAACACCTCAACTCAACGGGGTTTCAGAATGGAGAAATCGGACTCTATTGGATATGGTTCGATCCATGATGAGCTTCACAGACCTCCCTGATTTTCTTTGGGGACACTTCATTGTTAACTTCAATCTATCTACTGAATAGGGTTCCCTCTAAAACCGTTCCTACCACACCGTATGAGATATGGCACGGTAAGAAACCAAGTCTGAGTCATCTCAGAATTTGGGGTTGTCCGGCTCATGTCAAAAGACAACAAGCGGACAAGTTAGAGTTTAGGTCCTTTAGAGCTCGATTCATAGGATATCCTAAAGAGTCATTAGGATACTATTTCTACATTCCAGAAGACCACAATGTGATTGTGAGTCGACATGCCATCTTTCTTGAAAAATAGTTTATTCAAGATAGCGGCATTGGAAAGCAGATTAAGCTTGATGAGAAAGTCTCACAAGCAGAACGAGCTAAGGACCAAGTGGAACCAAATCAGGTTGAGCCAATAAGAACACTACCTCCTCCACCTCGTAGATCGGAAAGAGTTTTCCCGTCCCCCTGAAAGATACTTAGGTATTATTTCAGAGGATGTAGAGGAAATGTTCCTCGTAGGTAATGGTGCTCATGGTGATGATCCCAAAACCTACAACGAGGCGATATCAGATATCGACTCCGAGAAATGGCTAGAGGCAATGCAAGTCAGAAATTGACTCGATGCACTCAAACCAAGTCTGGACCTTGGTAGATCCACCAGAAGGTATAGTACCTATTGGGTGTAAATGGATCTTCAAGAGAAAGATTGGTGCAGATGGGAATGTGGAGACATTCAAGGCTAGACTAGGTGGCAAAAGGTTATAGTCAACGCGAAGGCATTGACTATCAGGATACCTTTTCCCCAGTAGCTATGCTAAAATCCATCCGCACATTGCTTGCTGTTGCAGCCTATTTCGATTATGAAATATGGCAAATGGACGTGAAAACGGCATTCCTAAATGGATATCTTGAGGAAGATATCTATATGGAACAGCCGCTAGGTTTCACATCCAGTGATACTGATCACAAGGTTTGCAAGCTGCAAAGGTCCATATATGGACTTAAGCAAGCATCTCGGAGCTGGAACACTCGTTTCAATGATGTGATCAAAAAGTTTGGTTTCATCAAAAATGAAGAGGAACCATGTGTTTTCAAAAGGGTCAGTGGGAGCGCTGTTGTCTTCCTCGTATTGTACGTGGATGACATCCTCCTTATTGGGAATGATATTCCCATGTTGACATCAGTCAAGATGTGGTTGTCCAAGGAATTCTCCATGAAAGACCTAGGTGAAGCATCCTTTATTCTAGGAATTAAGGTCTATAGGGATAGACCGAATAGGATGCTAGGACTTTCACAGAAGATGTACATAGAGGAAGTACTAAAGAGGTTTAGTATGGAAAACTCTAAGAGGGGATTAATACCCTTCAGACATGGTATTCATCTTTCCAAGAAGATGTGCCCCAGCACACCTGAGGAAATAGAACGCATGAGCAAGATCCCTTATGCTTCTGCAATAGGGAGCCTCATGTATGCCATGCTATGTACACGACCTGATATAGCCCATGCTGTGAGTGTCACAAGCAGATATCAGTCAAATCCAGGTGAAGAACACTGGACTTCTGTGAAATGTATCCTTAAGTACTTGAGAAGAACTAAGGATATGATGTTGGTCTTTGGTAACGGAGAACTCCAAGTCCAGGGATACACAGACTCGGACTTCATGTCCGATATAGATGATCGAAAGTCGACATCTGGAAGTCTGTTTGTGTGCAATGGTGGAGCTGTCAGCTGGAAGAGTTCCAAGCAAACGTGATAGCAGATTCCACCATGGAAGCAGAATATATCGCTGCATCAGAGGCTGCAAAGGAAGCATTCTGGTACAAGAAGTTTGCTGCAGAAATTGGAGTAATGCCATCAGATGCCATTCCTCTATACTGCGACAACAATGGCGCCATAGCCCTTGCTAAGGAGCCGAGGTCTCACCAGAAATCCAAGCACATTGAGCGGCGATACCACCTCATCCGCGATTACCTCGAGAAGGGTTACGTCGAGGTCAAGAGAGTCAACTCCGCAGATAATGTGGCAGACCCACTTACAAAGCCGTTGGGCCAGCAGAAGATCGAAGCCCACCTTGAGAAGATGGGACTTAGACTTGTAGCCAATTGGCTTTAGGACAAGTGGGAGATTGTTAGATATATGTGCCCTAGAAGCCAGAATTGGCTGACACTTGTAATACACTTCTAGGGGCAAAATTATAATTTTGACTAAAATCAATAAAATGGGTTATTTTCTATCACATATGTGTATTTAGTGTCTGTGATACATCCTTTGAGTTAATGGTAATGATAATTCATATTTTCAAGAGTTGAAAATTTAAGACATGAATAATCATTATTAACTCATAAAATTGCTCCCGACCATAGGATCATCACGAGGATGGTGATTGATCCGGAAGGTTGGTGTACAATCGCTTCTCTTTAGTAGATGAGTCTTGAGTCTACGGTGTGGAGACACCGGAGCGAGAGTACAGGTACTCGTTAGAGAACGAGGGCACTGAGCGTGACCACCTCGAGTAGTCATTAGGGAGTCTACCTTCTCGTCAATGACTGACTCGATGCTGCAGTAGTGTGTCTGGTTCTTTGACCTGAGATGCATCGGCAGTTCACCTTGAGGGTGTTATAGTTTGACTACACCATTACTCGGTCTCCTAGCCATATGGAACCCTGAGGTGTATGTTGGCTATAGCATGTTCATTGTAGGAACTGGATTGCATCAAGATGGAATCTATCTACCTCGGTGGTAGAGGAGCAGCCCTATGATGATCATGAGAATCAAGTCCAGAAATCCATGGCCATGGTAGAGTGAAATAATAGAAAGAGTTTCTATTTAGATTTTCACATTGGACTCGAATCGAATGATTACATCATATGACAGAGACTAGGGTTTGACGAGTTCACCTTAACCCTAATCTGATCGGGGCTCAAGATAGAAGAACTTAATCACACAGGTAGCTGCACCAAGAGGTTCGCATTCAGCTCTGATGGGTTGCCACCATATACTGCTAGGTGTCACTGGTGGATTTTGGGAGCAATTAGAATGATTTAGATGATCGATCATTCTAGCTGTTCGAATCAGAAGAGTTCTGATCCATCGAAAGGAGTTTCGATGATGTCGATGATAGAGATCATGACATATCCCATTACCATACAGAACTGAACCTAACTGGGTCACACAAACAAGGGTTTGAATCTGGTGATCATCAATTGAACTGATCTAGTTCAATTGATCTGAATGAGATTCAATTAGGTTCAAGGAAATCGTGCTAGCACTCGATTGAACCTAACGTTCTTCTTTTACTATCATAAATAAGTTGTCCTGACTGAGCCAAAGGAGTTTGTGCTCAATCAGAGGCCTTCATATGGTCTGACTGGAGGTTGTCCAAGTCAGAAAAGGTTGTCTTATTTGTAAGACATTACCTGCCATTTTTGGTCACCTGCCATTTCTTGTTCTTTGACTTTGGTCAAAAGTCTACCTTTGACTGGTCAAACGTTGACCATTGACACTTTGACTTTTGACCACATGTCATGCACCTATTGGAGAGCTGGTGGGGGCCTGTCCCCCTGCCAGAACCTGGCAAGGAGAAGGGCGCACGCCACCCTAGGCGTGTGCCCAAGTTGGAGGCGCCTAGGAGTCCTTGTT
This sequence comes from Cocos nucifera, assembly GCA_006176705.1. NCBI lineage: Eukaryota > Viridiplantae > Streptophyta > Magnoliopsida > Arecales > Arecaceae > Cocos > Cocos nucifera. The sequence continues at coordinate 81,959 of QRFJ01004622.1, forward strand.
GGACAAGGACTCCATCCTCCTTTTTGGATTCCAATTAGAGTTCTCCTAAGAACCAACTTTGAAGAGAGTTCTACTAAGAATCCAACTTTGACTGGTCTTAGGCGCCCTCTAAGGAGGAATCCAGGGGTCTCTATTCCCACCAATCAGATTTAGATCTGATTTCACAAAGGGTTGTGATTGGTTGGGAGGAAGAGGAGTTGGATCACAAGCTTAGTCTATAAATAAGACCCTGCGCCCAACTCAGAATTCTAAGAATTGAAATTGAGAAACCCCATGCCCCAAGGCTGCCTCTCCCCTCCTTCTCCATGCCATAGTCTCTTCTCCCCTTGCTCTCCACGTCCAAAAGGAGTTTTGGACTTGGTTGGTGCGATTCAGATCAAAGAAAGGCGATCAAAAGCAAGAAGGCTGCGCTGCTGCAAAGGACGACTGCTGATCTTCAAAAGAGTTTTGAAGATCCTCCAGATCAGATCCAGATCTGATTTTTGGAGGTGTGATAGAGAAGAAGAGGATCTCCAGATCCAACCCGAGTGGATACCGGTAGAGGCCAGGCGCTTGCGTGGCTAAGATCCAGAACCTTCCGCTGCAAACAGGATCATCAACAGGGTAATAGGATTACCCAAATCAGGTAAATTAAATTTGATTTAATTTATCTTATTTTATTTTATTTATTAAAATAATAAGAATCAGATCTGAAACATATCAAGATCTGATTGGGATCAAGAGAAAAATTTTTGAAATATATCTCTTGATCTGATCAGATCTGAACGAACCTGGACCGGGAAATCAGGATTTTCCTTCAAATCTTATCAAGCACATCTCCTGAGCTGAGAAATCTCCAGTCAGATCAAGACAAATTCTTACAGAGTTTTTGGATAAGCCTTGTCCAAATAGTTCCATAAATTAGCAGGTCTTGTCCTATTTCCATCCGATGGATTAGGACAAGCCTAGATCAGGTTAGGACAAGATTTTTCTAACTTGGACAAGTTCCAGTGAGACTAGGACAAACCCATACAAGACTCCTCGATGAGTCAAATCCAATTTGGCTTAGTCGAGATGATCTAGAAAGACTACAAAAGAAGAATGTTAGGCTCAATCATGTGCTAGCATAATTTTCTTGAACCTAATTGGATCTAATCCAAATCAATCGAACTAGGTTAGTTCAATTGATGACATCCAGATCCAAACCCTTATTTGTATGATCCAATTAGGTTCAATTCTGTATGATAATGAGACATGTCATGATCTCTATCATCGACATCATCAAAATACCTTTGATGGACCTGAACTCTTCTGATTCACCCAATTAGAATCGTCGATCATCAAGACAACTCTAATTGATCCCAAAATCCACCAGTGACACCAAGTAGTATATGGTGGCAACCCATCAAAATCGAATAGCGAATCTCTTGGTGTAGCTACCTGTGTGATTGGATTCTTTTATTATGAGCCCCAACGGGATTAGGGTTAAGATGAACTCATCAAACCCAACACCCATCTTATGAATGAATCATTCGATTCGAGTCCTATGTGAAATCTTAATAGAAACTCCATTCTATTATTTCATAATACCATCGCCATGGATTTTAGGATTCAATTTCATGATCATCATAGGACCACTCCTCCTCTATCAAGGTTGATAGATTCCATCTTTGTGTGATTTAATTCCTATAATGAACATGCTATAGCTAATATACACCTCAGAATTCTGAATGGCTAGGAGACCGAGTTATGGTATAGTCAAACTATTACACCCTCAAGATGAACTACCAATGCACGTTGGATCAAAGAACTAGATACAAGCTACAGCATCGAGCTAGTCATCGACGAGAAGGTGGGCTCTCTTATGACTACTCGAGGTGGTCACGCTAAGTGCCCTCATTCTTTAACGAGTACCTATACTCTTGCTTCAGTGTCTCCACACCATAGACTCAAGACTCATCTATCCTAAGAAAGCGATCGTACACCGATCTTCTGGATCAATCATCATCCTCTTGTTGATCCTATGATCGAAAGCAATTTATGAGTTAATTATGATAACTCATGCCTTAAATTTTCAACTCTTGAGAATATGTGTTATCATGCCTATTAACTCAATGGATGTATCATAGATCCTTTAATATACAATTTGATAGAATAAATAATTCTTTAATTCATTTTAAGTTAAAATTATAAAAATATTCCTAGAAAGTATTTAACAAGTGTCAGCCAATCTAACTTCTAGGGCATACATCTAACAGAATGTGTAAAACAAACATCCTTAGAGCACATGTGGATATAGTTTCCATATAATTCATCTCCTTGACCAAAATGCTTGTAGGCTACCTCAGAGTTTAACTATCAACTCTGATCAGGCTGTCCACATTGTATTTCAAAATATCAAATCTACCTCATGGATTATCCTGACCAAAATTTTGCTATATTGAAATACCATGATGCATTATTCTCCAACTCTTGGAGTGGTCCATCCCATCTTGATCACACATTGACTTTGCAAGTACTTGACTGTGTCCAAAAATCTTTCATTATTAAATTAGAAATTTAGTTAGTCTGGTACCAAAGTATAGTGAATTGCTTGCAAGCCACTAAGGTGATCTTAGGTTTAAGGGACACATATATCTATATCCCATCAGAGATATTCTTGACAGCAGAATGCTTTGGAGTTGGTCACGTTTAGTGATAATGTATCCCTACATCTCACCTATATGCCATACCAGTGTCTCCATACTTCTTGGTTAAGAGGACAACCAACTTATATGGTATACAACAACCTATGCTTGATAGATGCTGTTGTTCTTATTAACAGCTTATCATTTGCTCATGAATAGTTTTAAGGTCTATTCGATAAATCCTCTCTTTATTAAATATAAATAGTCCTAAGAACTTCATCACAATAATGAAGTTTGTTAGAAGATAAAAACTTATACTAAAAATACCAAAAATATATTTTATTAATTAATAAATTAATTATAATTATAATGTATCTCAACCATCAATAGACTGATGATTGGCTTTGGGACTCATTTTCCAATAACTCCTACTTGTACTAAAGCCACTTGGCATAGTATCTAATATCCATCTTTAACTTCTGATTGTCGAACTCCTTTATCGCCAAGGTTTTAGTAACGGGGTTGGCCAGATTCTTCTTTTCATCGATCTTCTGAAGGTTGACATCACCTCGATCCATGATCTCCTAGACCAGGTGGAAGCAGTGCAGTATATGCTTCATCCGGTGGTGTGCTTTGGTTTCTTTGTCTGAGTAATGGCACCAGTGCTGTCGCAGTAGAGTAGGACCAGGCCATCAAAAGAGGGTGCTACACCAAACTCGATGATGAACTTCTTTAGCCATACAGCTTCCTTTGCAGTATTTGATGCTACGATGTACTCTGCTTTGCAAATAGAGTCTGCCATAGTATGTTGCTTGGAACTCTTCTAGTAAATGGCTCCACCATTCAGGATAAAGATATATCCCGATAGTTTCTATTGTCATCATGATCAGATTGAAAGCTAGAGTCTATAAATCCCACAAGTTTCAAATTTGACTCACCATAAACCAACCATTGATTCTTAGTATTTCTTAAATACTTAAGAATGGTTTTAACCACTTTTCAATGATTTTCTCCAAAATTAGACTGGTATCTACTCACTACTTCTAATGAGTATGCCACGTCTGGTCTTATACATGTCACGACATACATGATAGATCCCACTATTGAAGTATATGGGACTCTACTCATATGCTCTCTCTCTTCAGAAGCTGTCGGACAATCCTTCTTATAGAGAAAAATTTCATGGCCTATCAGGATATAGCCCTTTTTGGAATTCTTCATGCTGAACCTCTTTAGCACAGTATCTATGTTAGTGGACTGGGATAATCCAAGCATTCTTTTAGATCTATCCCTATAAATCTTCATCCTTAGGATGTAGGATACTTCACCCAAGTCCTTCATGGAGAACTAAGATGATAATCAAACTTTTATTCCCTGCGGTGCAGGGATGTTATTCCCGATTAAGAGAATATCATCCACGTATAAGATAAGAAATACTACTGCTAGACCATTTACCCATTTGTAAATGCAGGGCTCTTCTCCATTCTTAATGAAGTCATACATTTTGATCATTTTATCAAAATGCATCTTCCAACTCCGAGATGCTTGCTTCAATCTATAAAAGGATCTCTAAAGTTTGCACACCTTAGACTCATCTACGGATTTGAACCCCTCAGGTTGTATCTGTTAGATATATGTGCCCTAGAAGCCAGAATTGGCTGACACTTGTAATACACTTCTAGGGGCAAAATTGTAATTTTGACTATAATCAATAAAATGGGTTATTTTCTATCACACTTGTGTATTTAGTTTCTGTGATACATCCTTTGAGTTAATGGTAATGATAATTCATATTTTCAAGAGTTGAAAATTTAAGACATGAATAATCATTATTAACTCATAAACAGCTTCCGACCATAGGATCAGAGAGAGATTATTAACATTAGTTCTTTGACTGAGAGTGCATAGGCAGTTCAACGCTTGAGGGTGTTATAGTTTGACTACCCATTACTCGATCTCCAGCCATATGGAACCTGAGTGTATGTTGGCTATAGCAATGTTTGTAGGCAATGGATGGCATCAAGATGGAATCTATCTACCTCGGTGGGTAGAGGGAGCAACCTATGATAATCAAGAATCAAGTTCAGACCATCCATGGTGAGTGAAATATGAAAGAGTTTTATTTTAGATTTCATAATTGGACCGAAGATGATTCATCATATGACAGAAACTAGGTTGACAGTTTACCTTAACCTAATCTGATGGGGCTCAATGATAGAAGACTTAATCACACAAGTACTTGCACCAAGAGTTTGCATTCAGTGATGGGTTGCCACATATACTGTAGGGTCATTGGTGGTGTTTGGACATTGAATGATTTAGATATCAATCATTCTAGCTATTCGAATTAGAAAGTTCTGATCATCGAAAGGGTTTCGATGATGTCGTGAGAGATCATGACATATCGCATTACCATACAGAATGAACTAATGGGTCACACAACAGGGTTTGAATCTGTGATCATCATTGAACTATCTTTGTTCAATTGATTGAATGAGATTCAATTAGGTTCAAGAATTGTGCTAAGCACTCGATTAACTAACGATTCTTCTTTGCTATATAATAAGTTCTCCTATCTGAGCAAAGGGTTCGTGCTCAATCAGAGGCCTTCATATGGTCTAACTGGAGGTTGTCCAGTTGGATAGGTTGTCTTATTTATAGAGACATTACTCTTTTTTGTCGCCTGCATTCCTGTTCTTTTACTTTCGTCAAAAGTCTACCTTTGACTGGTCAAGACGTTGATCATTGATACTTTGACTTTGCACATGTTCATGCATTATTAGAGAGCTGTGGGGGCCTGTCACTGCCAGAACTGGAAGGAGGAGGGAGCACGCACCCTAGGGGTGTGGCCCAGTTGAGGCGCTAGGAGTCTTGTTGGGCAAAGACTTCCAACTTCCTTTTTGGTTTCCAATTTGAGTCTTCTAAGATCCATTGCTGGTCTTAGCCCTTAAGGAGGAATCAGGGACTCATTCCGCACCAATTAGAATTTAGATCTGATTTCACAAAGATTGTGATTGGTTGGAGAAGAGGAGTTGGATACAGCTAGTCTATAAATATGACCTGTACCCAATCAGATTGTGACATCAAATTGGAAGAAAGATTTTTCATATGCCCCAAGGCTGCCTCTGCCGCTTCTCCATGCAAACACCTTTCCATTTCTCCGCGACGTCTAACAAGAGTTTTTGGATTTTGTTGTGCGATTCAAGCAAGGAGGAAAGTGCATCAAGAGCAAGAAGGCTGCGCTTGCTGCAAAGGATGACTGCTGATTCAAAAAGAGTTTTGAAGATCCTTCAGATCAGATTCAGATCTAATTTTTGGAGACGGATAAGAAAAGAGGATCTCCAGATCCAGCTGAGTGGATAGCGGTCGAGGCAGGCGTTCGTGGCTAGATTTCCAAGAACTTCCGTGCAGTACAGGATCATCAAGGTAATAGGATTACCCAAATCAGGTAAATTAATTTGATTTATTTATTTTTATTTATTTTTTTATTAAAATAATATTATTAGATTTAAAATATTTTAGATCTGATAACAAAAGAAAAAATTTTTTGAAATATAATCTTTGATCTGATAGATCGAACGAACTGACCGAAAAATCCGGATTCCTTCAGGGAAATCTGATTTCCGGCAGGATCGTTAGATGCTGATAGGATCAAGAGATATTTCTAAAATTTTCGTTTCTTATCTAATAGATTTGAGGATGTTTTTTAGATTCTATTTATATTTAAATTAAAAATAAATAAAGTAAATTAATAAATTTAATTACCTGATTGGTGATAATTCCTATACCTGTTGATGATCTTTAAGCAGGGAAAGGTTCTGGATTCTAGCCACACAAGCTGCCTGGCTCTTACTCGGTATCCACTCGGTGGCCATCTAGAGATCCTCTTCTCTCTATCACGCTCCATAAATCAGATCTAGAATCTGAATCTGGAGGATCTTCAAAACTCTTTTGAGATGCAGCAGTCTGTCCTTGCAGCAAGCAGCGTTCTTATTTTCGATCGCCTTTGTCTCTCTGAATAGTGCACCAACCAAGCCAAAACTCCTTTTGGACGAATGGAGAGGCAGAGGGAGACAGGTGGTTTTGGCATGGAGGAGGAGAGGAGAAGAGCTTGGGGCGTATGGAGAACTTGATTATTCTAATTTATCTGAGTTGGGTACAATAGGTCTTATTTATAGACTGACTGTGATCCAACTCTTCTTCTTCCCAACTAATTACAACCTTTGGTGAATCAGATTAAATCTGATTGTGGGAATAGAGTCCCTGATTTCCTCCTTAGATGGGTCGCCTAAGACCAGTCAAAGGTTGGTTCTTAGAATACTCTAATGCGAATCCAAAAAGGAGATGGAGTCCTATCCAACAGGGACTCCTGGGCACTCAACTTGGGCGGCACCTACGTTTTCAAGCTAAGAATCAAAGGTTGGCAGTCTAGACGGCCTGTCCTCCTTGGGCCACCTAAGGTGGGTGCCTCGTCTGCAGTTCTAGGGAAGGTACAGGCCCAGTCTAGCCCTCCAATAGGTGCATACACTGATGAAAAGTCAAAGTGTCAATGGTTTACAAGTATTGACCAGTCAAGGTAGACTTTTATCACAAAGTCAATGGAACATAGAATAGGTAGGTGACAAAAATGATAGGTAGGTCTTACAAAATAAGCAACCTTTTCTGACTTGGGACAACTCGTCAGCACGTATGAGGCCTAGTAATGAGCAAAATTCCTTTGGCTCAGCAGGACAAATTTAATTTATGATCAGCGAAAGAGAACGACTTAGGGTTTTTCAATGGAGTGCTAGCATCGATTTCTTTTGAACCTATATTGAATTCATTTCAGATTAAATTGAACTAGCTATCAGGTTCATTGATGATCACCAGATTCAAACGCTTGTTTGTGTGACGCTGTTAGGTTCAATTCTGATTGGTATGGGATAATGTCATGTGAATCTCTTCATCGACATTCATCAGAACCCTTTTTGATGGATTCAGAACTTTTGATTCGAACAGCTAGAATGGATCGATTCATTCTAAATCATTTAATTGCTCCAAAATCCACAGGACCCTAGCAGTATATGGTGGTAACCCTACAGAGCTGAAATGGAACCTCTTGGTAGTAGCACTTACCTGTGTATTAAGTTCCTTCATATCTTGAGCCCCGATCAGATTCAGGGTTAAGGTGAATCTGTCAAACTCCTAGTCTCTGTATAAATGATGTAATATTCATTATTCGATCCAATGTGTAAAAATCAAATAGAAACTATCTTTCTATTATTCAACTCTGGCGATGCCCATGGCTTCTGGATTGATTCTCCATGATATCATAGGCTTGCTCCTCTACACCGGAGGTAGATAGATTCAATCTTGATGCATCCATTCTACAATGACATGTCAATACACACATACACCTTCAGGTTCAATGGTAGGAGACCGAGTAATGGTAGTATAAAAACTATAACACTCAAGGTGACGCCGATGCTCTCAGAGTCAAAGAAACCAGATACACTACTGCAAGCTTAGTCAAGTCATTGACGAGAAGGTAACCTTCTAATGACTACTCGAGGTGGTACGCTCAGTGCCCTCGTTTCTTAAACGAGTATCTGTTACTCTCGTCTCCTGCCTTCCCACACCATAGACTTAAAGACTCATCTACTAAAGAGAGCGAATTGTACACCAACTTCCGGATCATCACATCCCTCCGTGATGCCTATGGTCGAAACATTTTTATGAGTTAATAGATTATTCATGTCTTAAATTTTCAACTCTTGAAAATATGAATTATCATTACATCTAACTCAAAGGATGTATCACGCACTAAATACACATTTGTGATAGAAAATAACCCATTTAATTGCTTTTAGTCAAAAATTAATTTGCCCTAGAAAGTGTATTTCAAGTGTCAGCCAATTCTGGCTTCTAGGGGCACATATATCTAACATCTCCCACTTGTCCTAAAGCAATAGTGGGTTAAAGCTTGCACTATTTTCCCTCGGATCCTACAGATTCCTACTGTAGATGATGCAAAAAAATCCTCGCATGATTTAATGATTTTCTAGTGGGTGGTGCGGTCTCACAAACTGACTCATCACCTCACCTAACAGTTATGGTGATGGGTTAGTCCAATTGAGTGAACCAAAGCTCTTGTTCAATGATTCTCTAATCATGTGCATACCCAAACTTGGTCTCTATATGAGATCTCAGCCGTATCAATATTGTGCCACTCTTAATCTAAGTCAGATGACGCACCATTTGCATAGACTTTGGTTTCTAATTGGTCTGCTACTCACCGTATCTAAATAGGTTGAGGCCCAATCTCATCCTCCAGCCCATAGCATCCAATGCCTAATAGACATGTTTGCATCTTTGGTCTACTAGTTGAGCACAGGTGTATCCAGCCGAGTAAAATCAAGCCTCGAAAGGGCGCGCACTTCAATCAAATGGTGGAAGAACTCAAACTTAATCTTTTCTAGGGCGAGAGATTGATTCAGGTTCATTAAGACTAGACCTTGGCTTTAGTTCTATACAATTATTGAGTTACTACCTATGTGTGTGCATGGGTTTAGCTCGGATATTGACACACCTCAGATCAGAACTGTGTATAGAGATGGCCACGTAGTTGGACAGCTGTGGATAAGTATGATGGTCGTATTACTCGGTGTTCGAGCAAGAAGGCGCATGTCAGGTTGATAGCTCAATTATAATGAGACTAGTCGAGGGTTCGTAATGTGCCGACGTTGTTGTGGCCAGACGTTATACCTAAAGATTGTATGGAGTCAGAAGAGACCAATTGGGGTTAGCCTACATCCAGACTGCTAACGCTCTTGCGCTAGTGAGTAGGTCTTGCTTGAATCGTGACTACGATCGTTTGACCATCCAGTACTTTATCACTATAGGCTGGTCAATTTCAAAGCATTGTGATGCCTCGACTGAACCAACCTTGATTCGGTTTGATCAATCCGCTTTGGCCTAATTGAGCCTAAACCCATAGCTCGAACCTAGTAATTAATGAATATGTCTTAGGTCTAAAATTTTAATTTTAGAGCCTATAAATATTCTTAAACTTAATTCTTAATTAAGTAGGGTGGTGATAGAACAAAATAGCACAATAAATCCTATGGGTTCAGGTCTAGCGTTTTGCAGAAAATATGTTTTGGATTTCTATGTAATGGAAAAATTGTGCAGCAGTCCCCTATACACATCATAAACACCCCTCGAGGAAAGAGAGGGCCTTCTAAACTTCTGCGTTCTTATGACGGACGGCCAATGAGAACTGCCTTAATCAGGAACATTCAATAGCTACAAACAATCATCAATTATCATATATCTATATATAAGGTAGATCTATCATGGCATATTTTTGCTATACAATTCTCATGTATGCATAATCATGCCTGTTTTCAGATCTAAATTATCTCATAATGAGATCTAAAAAAGTTATGATTTAAATGATCTAAGTCAATATAAATTCTAATTAATAATTAATGGTAGAAGCTATTTCTACAAGTAGTCTAGAAGTGCATCAAGTCATATCTCAATGATATTCAAGAAATAGCAAAATAAATTTTATTTGCTATTTTTTAGAGTGTTATTATAAACTTATAATATCAAAAAATAGTAAAAAAAAGATCTAAAATATGATTTAATCAGATTAAATAAAAAATTGCAAGAATATTCTTAGAACATATTCTGTATCTATGATACTAGTCATAGCAATATTTTCTAATCTTAATCCAAATATTTAAATTTATTTTGTTTAATTTTCAGGACTGATACACTTCATGTGACATCTGTAAATTAATTATTTTTTATAATTAAAATTAATTTAAATTCAGACAATTATAACTAAGATGTTAGCAACATGGCTCTGATATCAGTTGAAGAAAATCTGATTTCCCGATCCAGGTTTGTCAAGTAATCTGATTCAGCATCCAAGAGATGAATATTTAAGAATTTTTTGCTTAATCCGTAATTTCAGATCTGATATGTATTTTAGATGTATTCGTGATTCTATATATTTAATAAAAGTATAAATATAAAAGTATAATAATCAAATTATATTTGTGCCTGATCTGGGTAATGGCCTATTACCTATTGATGATCCGTGTGTTGCAGTGGAAGTTCAGGATGCTTCAGCACGCACAGCGCCTGGGCCCTGACCGGTATCCACTTGGGTTGGATTCATAGATCTCTTCTTCTATCACACCTCCAAAAATAAGAATCTAGATCTGATCTGGAGGATCTCAAAGCTCTTTTTGAAGATGGAGCAGTCGTCCTTGCAAGGCAGTCGCAGCCTTTCTTACTTTTTGATCGCCTTTCTCTTGTCATCGAATTGCACGAACTCAAGGTCCCAAACTCCTTTTGGACGTGGAGAGCAAGGGGAGAAGGTGGTTTGGCATGGAGAGGGAGGGGAGAGGCAGCTTGAGGATGGCGAAACTATGATCTCATCATATGTCTAATCTGAGTGGGTAAGAGGTCTTATTTATAGACTAGCTGTGATCCAACTCCTCTTCTTTCCAACCAATCACAACCCTTTGAGAATCAGATCTAAATCTGGTTGATGGAAATAGAGGTCCCTGGATTTCTCCTTGGGCCTAAGACCAGTCAAAAGTTGGTTCTTAGAAGAACTCTAATTGGAATCAAAAAGGAGATGGAGTCCTTGTCCAACAGGACTCTAGGCACCTCCACTTGGGCACACGCCTAGGTGGCGTGCACCTTCTCCTGCTAGGTTCTGTAGGGGGATAGGCCTCACCAGCTCTCCAATAGGTGCATGACATGTGGTCAAAAGTCAAAGTGTCAATGGTCAACGTTTGACCAGTCAATGGTAGAATTTTGACCAAAGTCAAAGAACAAGAAATGCAGGTGACCAAATAAATGGCAGGTAGTGTCTTTACAAATAGAACAACCTTTCTGACTTGGACAACCTCCTTTCAGACCATATGAAGGCCTCTGTTTGAGCACAAACTCCTTTGGCTAGACAGGACACTATTTATGATAGCAAAAGAAGAATGTTAGGTTCAATCGAGTGCTAGCATTGATTTCCTTGAAACTAATTGAATCTCATTCGGATCAATTTGAACTAGATCAGTTCAATTGATGATCACCAGATTCAAATCTTATTTGGTGTGACAGTTAGGTCAGTTCTGTATGGTATGGGATATATCATGATCTCTATCATCAACATCAAATGAAACTCCTTTCGATGGATCAGACCTCTTTTGATTCGAACAGCTAGAATGATCGATCATCTAAATCATTCTAATTGCTTCAATAAAAATCACCAGTGACACCTAGCAGTATATGGTGGCAACCCACCGAGCTGAATGCGAACCTCTTGTGCAGCTTACCTGTGTGATTCAGTTCTTCTATTTGAGCCGATCAGATTAGGGTTTAGGTGAACTCGTCAAACCCTAGTCTCTGTCATTGATGTAATCATTTCGATTCGAGTCCAATGTGAAATCTAAATAGAATCTTTCTATTATTTTACTCTGCCATGGCCATGGGGCTCTGGACTTGATTCTCATGATTATCATAGGTGCTCTTAACACCGAGGTAGATAGATTCCATCTTGATGCATCCAGTTCCTACAATGAACATGTATAGCCAACATACACCTCAGGGTTCCATATGGCTAGGAGACCAGTAAATGGGTATAGTCAACTATAAACCCTCAAGGTGAACTGCGATCGCACCTCAGGTCAAAGAACCAGACACATACTGCAGCAACGAGTCAGTCATTAATGATAAGGTAGACTCCCTAATGACTACTCGAGGTGGTCACGCTCAGTGCCCTCGTTCTCTAACGAGTACCTGTACTCTCGCTCCGGTGTCTCACACCGTAGACTTAAGACTCATCTACTAAAGAGAAGCGATTGTACACCAAACCTTCCAGATCAATCACCATCCTCATGATGCTATGGTCGGGAGCAATTTATAGAGTTAACAATGATTATTCAGTCTAAATTTTCAACTCTTGAAAATATGAATTATCATTATCATTATCATTAACCAGGATGTATCACAGACACTAAATACACATATGTATAGAAAATAACCATTTATTGCTTTAGTCAATTACAATTTTGCCCTCTAGAAGTGTATTACAAGTGTACAATTCTGGTTCTAGGGCACATATATCTAACATTCCTTCATGACAAAGCCTAAAGTTAACTACCACAGTTACTATGATTGCTTCAGAGAACTTTGAGAGGGATCACCACTCCACAAGGAGTCGATAAAACTTAGAGGGAAGGTTCGTCTTCTAGTTCTTTGACCCATTAGGAAAGTAAAGAAGAATAAGAAGAAGAAGGGCAAGAAGGATGAAAGTTCAAGCTAGGGACATCTATGCAGGCTGACCAAGAAGATCAGCCTGATAAGAGTCAAGTTGAATGCTTCTTTTGCAAGAAGCGAGGGCATTGAAAGAGGACTATCCTCAGTACATTTGCCTCACTAGACCCAAACAGGCAGAGAAAGATGTAAGCAGTTGCTAGGCAAGCTATTTATATGATAAACTCTTTGTAATTTTTCTATTTATGATTATATTGACTAGGTATTAGATAACCGGTAGCCCTACCATATTTGCAATCATTGCAGGGATTGTAGGTCAGTAAAGGATTTCAACAAGGCATGAGGTTCCTAAACATTGGAGATGAAAGACCAGTTCTAGTTCTAGCTTTAGAAATCTTGAAACTTATATTTCAGTCCCATATTATTATTCTTGGTGATTGTCATTTCTGTCCAAGTTTCTTTTTAAATGTCATTTCTGTAGGCCTTCTAGCCAAAAATAATTATAAAATTTTAATAAAAAAATAGTTTTGTAATATCATTATGAATGGTGTTACTATTTTTTTTGGACATTCGAATAATGGTGTGTATATGCTATCACAATTTGTTAATATAGTCCATTCAACTAGCAAGCACCCTAGATTAGATAGTGTATCAGATATCTACTTATGGCATTGTAGGCTAGGTTACATAAACAAGAACAAGATAAACAGGTTGACTCAAGAGGAAATCCTCGAAGTCAGTGATTGTGAATCACTTCCAACCTGAGTCCTATCTTCTTGGAAAAATGATCAAGTCATCTTTTACTTGAAAAGGTGAGAGAGCCACCGAGCTCTTAGGTCTAATACATACTGATGTATATGGAGCCATAAGCACAAGTGCCAGAGATGGATATTTCTACTTCATTACTTTCACAGATGATCTATCCAAATATGGATATATCTATCTGATGAAACATAAGTCAGATTCATGTGAAATGTTCAAACGATTCTGAAGTGAAGTAGAAAAATAAGCTAAAAAGAGTATTAAAACTCCTCGATTTAATTGAGAAAAGAAATACCTTTTCGATGAGTTTTTCACATATCTAGGAGAGAATGGATTCTCTTCTAATGGACTCCTCCAAGAACACCACAGTATAATGGTGTGTCTGAAAAGAGAAATCCCACTCTATTAGGTATGGTCCAATCCATGATGTATTTTACCAGCTTGTTGATATCTTTCTAGGGATATGCACTCGAATCGACTTGCTATCTGTTAAATATGGTTTCAAGTAAGTCTGTAGGTAAGACTTTATTTGAAATATGGATAGGGCGTAAGCCAGCACTTTTACACCTTAGGGTCTGGGGATATCCGGCTTATGTCAAATGGTTAGTTACAGATAAACTTGGACCTAGGTCTGATAAGTGCATATTTATAAGATACCCAAAAGAGACCAAAGGATATTTTTTCTACCATGCTAATGAACAAAAGATGTTTGTAAGTCTTAAGATAATCTTTTTGGAAAAGAAGTTTCTTGATGAAAGAATTGTTGCCTCAAAGATTGAACCTGATGAAATTTAATAGGTAGAAAGACCGACACCTATAGCTAAGTCAAATTTGATTAAATCAGATCCAGAGCTCAATATACCTGCACCATTAAGACGATCCAGTAGAGTACTAGATCACCTAGATAGATACTAGGTTTCTTGATCCAGGATAGTGATCCCATCGAACTCGATAAGAATGATGAGGATCCAATCAGCTATATGGATACTATGTAGAGACCTGATTCTGAGAAATGGCTTGAGGCAATAAAATCTGAAATGAAGTCCACGAATGTCAATGATGTGTGGATATTAGTTGACCCACCTGAAGGGGTTAAACCCATTGGGTGTAAGTGGGTCTTCAAAAAAAATAGGGGCACAGATGGAAAGATGGAGATCTATAAAGCCTGTCTAATTGCCAAGAGGTATCATCAACGTTATGGTATTGACTATGATGAGATGTTCTCTCCTATGGCAATGCTCAAATTGATTTGGATAATGCTTGTAATAGATGTCCATCTGGATTATGATATCTAACAGATCAATGTGAAAATAGCTTTCCTGAATGGAGAGCTGATCGAAGAGGTATATATGATACTGAAGGAAAATCTTGATTTTCCGGTCCAGATTCGTCCAGATCTGATTAGATCAAGAGATATATTTTAAAAATTTTCTCTTGATCTCAATCAGATTTTGATATATTTCAGATCTGATTCTTATTATTTTAATAAATAAAATAAAATAAGATAAATTAAATCAAATTTAATTTACCTGATTTGGGTAATCCTATTATCCTGTAGATGATCCTGATTGCAGCGGAAGGTTCTGGATCTTAGCCACGCAAGCGCCTGGCCTCTACCGATATCCACTTGGGTTGGATCTGGAGATCCTCTTCTTCTCTATCACACCTCCAAAAATTAGATCTGGATCTGATCTGGAGGATCTTCAAAACTCTTTTGAAGATCTACAGTCATCCTTTTGCAGCAGCGCAGCCTTCTTGCATTTGATCGCCTTTCTTGATCTGAATCGCACCAACCTAAGTCCAAATCTTTTGGACGTGAGAGCAAGGGAGAAGAGACTATGGCGTGGAGAAGGAGGGAGAGGCAGCCTTGGTTGTGTCTAATTGCATTAGCATTAGGGTTGGGCGCAGGGTCTTATTTATAGACTCTTTGTGATCCAACTCCTCTTCCTCTCAACCAATCACAACCCTTTGTGAAATCAGATCTAAATCTGATTGGTTGGAATAGAGACCCCTGAATTCCTCCTTAGAGGGTGCCTAAGACCAGTCAAACTGGATTCTTAGTAGAACTCTGATTGGAATCCAAAAGGGAGGTGGAGTCCTTGTCCAACAAGGACTCCTAGGCGCCTCCTACTTGGGCTCACGCCACCCTAGGCGTGCGCCCTTCTCCTTGCCAGGTTCTGGCTGGGGGACAGGCCCCCACCAGCTCTCCAATAGGTGCATGACATGTGGTCAAAAGTCAAAGGTCAATGGTCAACGTTTGACCAGTAAAGATAGACTTTTGACCAAAGTCAAAGAACAGAAATGGCAGGTGACCAAAAATGGCAGGTAATGTCTTACAAATAAGACAACCTATTCTGACTTGGACAACCTCCAGTCAGACCATATGAATGCCTCTGATCGAGCACAAACTCCTTTGGCTCAGTCAGGATAACTTATTTATGATAGATAGAAACCTAAATAGAAACTCTTTCTATTATTTCACTCTGCCATGGCCATGGGCTTCAGGACTTGAGTTCTCATGATTCATAGGGCTGCTCCTTTACCACCGAGGTAGAATAGATCCCATCTTGATGCAATCCAGTTCTACAATGAACATGTCACAGCCAACATACACCTCAGGGTTCTATATGGCTAGGAGACCGAGTAATGGTGTAGTCAAACTATAACACCCTCAAGGTGAACTGCCGTGCATCTAGGTCAAAAGAACCAGACACACTACTGCAGCATCGAGTCAGTCATTGACGAGAAGGTAGACTTCCAATGACTACTCGAGGTGGTCACGCTCAGTGCCTCGTTCTCTAACGAGTACCTGTACTCTCGCTCCAGTGTCTCCACACATAACTAAGACTCATCTACTAAGAGAAAGCGATCGTACACCAACCTTCCGATCAATCACCATCCTTCGTGATGATCCCTAC
>QRFJ01004623.1:0-61199 GCA_006176705.1 Cocos nucifera
AAGAGAGATATTGACACTTTGACTTCTGCCCATGTGTCACGCACACTATTGGAGAGCTGGTGGGGGCTTGTCCCCCTACCAGAACCTAGCAAGAAGGAGGGTGCATGCCAGAGGAGGGCGCACGCCACCCTTGGCGTGTGCCCAAGCTGAAAGTGCCTAAGAGTCCCTATTGGATAGGGACTCCATCTCCTTTTTGGATTCCAATTAGAGTTCTCCTAAGAACCAAGTTTGACTGGTTTATATATTTAAGAGAGGGGGAATCTAAGGAACTCTATTTCCACCAATCAGATTTAGATCTGATTTCATAAAAGGTTGTGATTGGTTGAGAAGAAGAGGAGTTGGATCACACATAGTCTATAAATAAGACCCTGTGCCCAACTCAAATTATGTTGAAAAAGGAATTGAAAAATCCCATGACCAAGGCTGCCTCTCCTCTCCTCCTCCATGCCAAAGCATCTTCTCCCTCTCCTCTCCACATCCAAAAGTATTTTGGGTTCTTGGTTGGTGCAATCCAGATGAGAGAAAGGTGATTGAAAGCTAGAAGGCTGCGCTGCTGCAATGGACAACTGCTGATCTTCGAAAGGTGTTTTGAAGATCCTCTAGATCAGATCCAGATCTAATTTTTGGAGACGTGATAGAGAAGAAGAGGATCTCTAGATCCAATTCGAGTGAATTTTGGTAGAGGCCAGGCACTTGCGTGGCTAGATCCAGAACCTTCCATTGCTTACAGGATCATCAATGGGTAATAGGATTACCCTACATCAAGGTAAATTAAATTAAATTTAATTTATTTAGTTTTTATTTTTATTATTAGAATAATAAGGATCAGATCTAAAATATCACAGAATTGATTAAGATCAGAGAAAAAAAATTTTGAAATATATTTTTTGATCCGATCGAATCTGAACGAACCTAGTTCGAAAAATCAGGATTTTCCTTCACCTACAGTCGAAAGCAGTTTATGAGTTAATTATGAAAATTCATGTATTAAATTTTCAACTCTTAAAAATATGAATTGTTATTATCATTAACTCAAAGAATATATCATAGATACTTTTAAATACATACTTTGATAGAAAATAATCTATTTATTAATTTATAGTTAAAATTATAAAATTATCCTTAGAAGTGTATTACAAGTGATAGCCAATCTGGCTTCTAGGGTACACATCTAACAAACTCTTACTTGACCTAAAGCTAATTGGCTATAAATCTAAGTTCCATCTTCTCAAGGTGGGCTTCAATCTTTTGCTGGCTCAATTGCTTTGTCAACGGGTCAGTCGCATTATCTGTAGTATTGACTCTCTTGACCTCGATGTATCTCTTCTCAAGGTAATCATGGATGAGATGGTATCGCCGCTCAATGTACTAACATTTTTGATGAGACCTCAGCTCCTTAGCTAGGGATATGGTGCTATTGTTGTCATAGTATAGAGGGATGGCATCACTTCAAGCTCTATGGCAAACTTCTTATACCAGAATGCCTCTTTTGTAGCTTTCGATGCAGCGATGTACTCTACTTTCATGGTGGAATCTGCTATCACAGTCTGCTTGAAACTCTTTCAACTGATAGCATCACCATTGCACACAAAGAGACTTCTAGATGTTGACTATCGATCATCTATATCGGACATAAAATCCAAGTCTATATATCCTTAGACCTGGAGTTCTCCATTACCAAAGACTAGAAACATATCCCTAGTCCTTCTCAAATACTTAGGATATATTTCATAGAAGTCTAGTGCTCTTCATCTGGATTCGACTGATACCTGCTCATAACACTCACAGTATGGGCAATTCAGATCGTGTACATAGCATGGCATACATGAGGCTTCCTATTGCTGAAGCATAAGGGATCTTGCTCATGTGTTCAATCTTCTTGGGTGTGTTGGGACACATCTTCTTGGAGAGATGAATGCCATGTCTGAAGGGCATCAATCCCCTCTTAGAGTTTTGTATGTTAAACCATTTTAGCACCTCCTCTATGTATATCTTCTATAAGAGACTCAGCATGCTATTTGGTCTATCTCTATAGACCTTAACTCCTAGAATAAAGGATGTCTCTCCTAGGTCTTTTATGGAGAATTCTTTAGACAACCACATTTTGACTGTAGTCAACATGGAAATATCATTTCCAATTAGAAGAATGTCATCCACGTACAGTACGAGAAAGAGAATAGTGCTCCCACTGACCTTTCTGAAAATATAGGGCTTCTTTTCATTTTTGATGAATCTAAATGATTTGATTACATCATTGAAATGAGCATTCCAGCTTCGAGATGCTTGCTTAAATTCATATATGGATCTTTGCAGCTTGTAGACCTTGTGATCAGTATCGCTGGATATAAAATTCAGTAGCTATTTTATATAGATATCTTTCTCAAGATATCCATTTAAGAATGTCGTTTTTGCATCCATCTGTCAAATTTCATAATCGAAATAGGCTACAACAATAAGTAATGTACAGATGAATTTAAGCATGGCTACTAATGAAAAAGTATCCTGATAGTCAATGCCTTCTCACTGGCTATACCATTTTGCTATAAGCCTTACTTTGAATGTCTCTACATTCTCATCGGCATCTATCTTTCTCTTGAAGATTCATTTACATCCAATAGATACTATACCTTCAGATAGATCTACCAAGGTCCAGACTTGGTTCGAGTCCATTGAGTCAATCTCTGACTTCATTACCTCTAACCATTTCTAGGAGTCGATATCTGATATCACCTCATCATAGGTTTTAGGATCATCACCATGAATTCCTTTTTCTATAAGGAACATTTTCTCTACGTCCTCTGAAATAGTACCTAAGTACCTTTCAGGGGGACAAAAAAATTCTTTCTGATTTATGAGGTGGATGAGGTAGTGATTGGACTGGCTCAATCTGATTTGATTCCATAAGTTACTTGGCTCGTGGCTCTTGGGAGACTTTCTCCTCGAGCCTAATCTATCTTACAATGCCATTATCTTGAAAAAACTATTTTTCAAAAAAGATGGCATGTCAACTCACAATCACATTATGATCTTCTGGGAGATAGAAAAAATATCCTAATGACTCTTTAGGATATCCAATATATTAAGCTCTAAAGGACCTAGACTCTAATTTGTCTGCCAATTGTCTCTTGACATGGATCGAACAATCCTAAATTCTAAGATAAGTTAGACTTGGTCTTTTACCATGCCATATCTTATATGGTATGGTAGGAATGATTTTAGATGGAACCCTATTCAATAGATATATAGTGATCAACAAACTATGTCCCCAAAGAAACTCAGGAAGGTTCGTGAAGCTCATCATGGATCGAACCATATCTAATAGGGTCCGATTTCTCCATTCTGAAATTCCATTGAGTTGAGGCATTCCAGGTAGAGTCTATTATGAGACTATGCCATTGTCCTTAAGATAGTCTAAAAATTCCTGGCTAAGGTATTCACCTTCTCAATCTGATCGAAGAATCTTAATGGATTTTCTTATTTATTTTTCTACTTTGAGTCTGAATTTGTTGAACTTTTCAATAGATTCAAACTTGTATTGCATCAAATACATAAATCCGTACCGAGATAAATCATCAATAAAGATGATGAAGTAGATATAATTGCCCCTGGCTGACATATTAAATGGGCCACATACATCAATATGTACTAGGGCAAGTAAGTCTATGAGCCTTTCCCCATGTCTTATAAAAGGAAGCTTGGTTATATTGCCATGAAGGCGCAATTCACAAATCAGATATGACTCAAAAGTAAACGGACTCAATAGCCCAAATTTCTTCAATTTGTTAACCCTATCTTCAGCTATATGACCTAGCCTAAGGTGCCAGTGATACCTATCGTTTAGACTATTCCTAGGTCACTTTGATCCTATGGCATTCACGTTTTGCTCGATATTAAAAATAAAAATATCAATATGTAACTGATAGAAATCCTTTATAAGGGAACTACTTGCAATTTTATTTTTTTATAAAGAATATTACAATGGTCCTTAAGAAAACTAATTACATAGCCCTCCAGTGCTAAACATGAAATAGAAATCAAATTCCTACTTGCTACAAGCATGTAAAAATAGTTCCTAAGTACTAAGTCTAATCCTGATGGTAATCGCAGAGGGTAGGTTCCTACGGCCACAGCAGCAACTCTTGCTCCATTTTCGACATGTAGGATCATTTCACTATCCCTCAGCCTCCTGCTATTCTCAAGATCCTGTATAGAAGTGCACAAGTGAGCACTAGAATCAGGGTCAAGCATCTAATTGGATACAGAAAAAATCATAAGATTTGATTCTATAACAAGCATACCTTCAGAAGGACCTGCCTCCTTGTTCTTCAGGCTGGCCAGGTAAAAAGGGCAGTTCTGCTTCCAATGGTCGTTAGTGTTGTAATGAAATTTTTTTTTTTTTATCAGCGGTCTTTTTCTTTGACTCTGTCTTCTTCTTCTACTTACCATTCACCTTCTGCTTCTTTGCAGATTTCTTCTTTCCAAAAGACTTTCTTTTGGAAGAAGTCCACTCCATAACAAGTACTGAGCCTTTAGAACTTTTCATAGAAAGCTTAACAGTAACCAGCATATTCATGAGCTCAGCCAAGGTATTCTATAGTTTATGCATATGGTAGTTCATGATGAACTATCCATACGCATCAGTCAAGGACTGTAGAATTTTGTCAGTCTACAAATCCTGATTTAACTTGACACCGAGCTTCTTAAGCTCTTCCAAGTTCTTGATCATCATAAGATAATGATCTTGGATTGACTTCCCATCATGCATTTGAGCCTTAAAAAGTCTTTTAGTAATCTGATATTTGGTTGCACGACTCTGTTCACTAAACAACTCTTGTAGGTGAGCCAACATTTGACGGCTAGTTTTAATGTCTTCATATTGGTATTGGAGCTCATCAGACATCGAGCCTAACATATAATACCTGGCTTTGTTATCTTCATCTGTCCACTTCTTGAGAGATGCTCTCTGATCAGTGGATGGATGGGCTAGTAAGGTGGAAGGACCCTGTTCCAACATGAGTCAACTTCTCAAAACCTAAAATAATTTTGATGTTTCTGAGCCAATCCTTATAGTTGAGTTCGGTCAGTCTGTGGGTGTCTAGGATATGGGCTAGTGGGTTGGACATAGATATTTTTCTATAGAGAGTCAAAATTTTAAGTTAGATTTTGTAATTAGACTTAAATAATTTTTTTAAAAATTTTATTTTTAAATTAATTAGGCTCCCACTATTTACTCAGATTCCTATACTTCCTTGGCAGAGATGCAAAAATCTTCATGATTATAGATTTTTAATGGATGGTGCGGTCCCATCAAATGACTCACCACCTCACCTAATAGTTATTGGTGATGGGTCAACTGATGAGTAGACAACTCTTATCCAATGATTCTCTAATCATAGTGCATCCAAACTTGATCTTTAATTCATGAATCTCACCATGTCCGAAAATTGATCCACTCTTTAGTTAAGTCAGACCCACCATTTGCATAGATTAGATTCCTAATTGGGTCCCTCACCACATCCAAAATATTGAATCCAACCCATTCTCCAACTCATAGCATCCAATGCCTAATAGACATGGTTGCATCTTTCTGGTGCAACTGAACCACTATATTCAGTCGAGAACAATCAACCTCGGAAAGAGCCCACACATCTATAATGGTGGAAGATCTTAAACTTAATATTCTTTTAGAAAGATTTAATTTAGATCTCTTTAAACTTGACTTGACTTAGTCAAAATAATTATGACTAACCTGTGGCATGGGTTGGCTCGAATTATTAGCCACCTCAAATCAGAACTAGATCGATACAAATGGTCAGGTAAGTGAGATGGGTGAAAGGGATATGCCATTAACTCAATAAGAATGCATTCGGGTCGAGTAGCTCTCAATTAAAAATTAGTCGATCATATCTGCCAAACTTACCTTAGACATCAAATTATCAAATCAGAACCAATTAGATTAGCTTATAATTTAAGCTCAAACCGTGGAGCCAAATTAGGTCTTGATTTGATCGAGTCACATCTAAATGTGATTTGATCTGACCCAAACTTAATTCTATTAGGCTAGTCAAATCTAAGCTTTTTTTGATCCCACCTAACCAACTCTTCATTCGATTTGATCAATCGCTAGACCTAACTAAGCTACCCAAGTACGAACCCAATTTTATGAATATATCTTAGATCTAAAAATTCATAATTTTAGATTTAATTAATTTCATAATCTTAATTCTTAATTAAGTTTTGGGTTCATGAATGAAACATGTAATAGAAATCCTAGGGTTTCAAGATCTAAAATTTTACAGAAAAATAAGTTCAGATTGCTAATAAAGGATGAACATGCAGCACCCTTACACACCATAAGAACACTCCATCGAATGGAGGACAGGGTCATTAAATCCTACTTTATTCTTATGATTGGATGGCCATGGGAAACTCCTTAATCAGAAATATAATTTTTTACTACAAAACTAGTTAAATTATATATCATATATAAAAAGATCTAACTAATACATGTTTTGCATACATCTCATATATCATCAATATGCATACTTTTATATCTGAAACATCACATATCAAATCTAAAAAATAAAATTTTAAATTTGATCATATCAAAATTAAAACTATTCTAGATATCTTATAGAACTATTCTATGACTAGTCTAAGCATGCATCTTTCATATCTCATATGAATAAATGAAAAATTAAAAATTTTATTTTTTATTTTTAGATCTAATTACAATAATTATAACATCAAAAAAATAAAAATTAAATAGATTTAAAATTATGTTTAATCAAATTAGATACATGATCGTACTAGACTATACATAGAACTATTTTATACCTAGTCTAATCATGCATCTCATACATATTAGATCTAAATTATTTAATTTTTAATTTTTAATTTTAGATCTAATCATATCTGATGTGATATTTCAAACCTTTTAATATCAGATCATAAATAAAAATAAAATTAGATCTAAGCTAGATCTGAAGAACTACTAATGTAACTCTGATACCAGTTGAAGAAAAAATATTATTTTCCACTACAGGATCATGCAGATCTTAGGAAAATATTTCTAAAAAATTCTTAAATGATCTAATCAAATATAAGAGTTCTTAGATCTAATTATGATGATATGATATTAAAAATTAAAAATTAAAATAAAATTTAATTTAATTTAAAGTACCTGATTGGATAATCTAATTATTCTGCAATGATCCTGTTGATTCCAGAGGTTCTAGAAGGAGCCATGCATGCGCCTGGCCTTTACCAATATCCACTCAGGTAAGATCTAAATATATTTTCCTCATGAACCTTTCTTCTAAAAGTTAGATTTGGATCTGATCCAAAGAACCATCAAAACTATTTTTGATGGCAGCCCGTCCGTCACATGAACACCATCGCTTAGATCCTGAATATTATGTCAAAAACCTTGGATCTTTTTCTCAAATTTGTGCCTAACTTTTTAGGCTTGTAGAATAGAAGAAGAGAGAGGATAAAGGGGGTGTGGGATATCAACAATGGCAGACTTTTGGGCATGAAAAATTACTTCTTGCATTAATTGCACTTTGACATGAGAAAGGCTTTTATGTCCAATGCCTACTTAGAGTCCCTTTTAACCACAATAACTTGTTTATTTTATCATTAGGACTCTAGAACATATTCTCTATGAAAAACCATCAGATCTCATCTTTTTTTTTGGTGCTAGAAATGATTCAAAAAGGTATCATCATGAGTAGATAAGGAAGAGTCCACTGCGCCTAGGACTTTTCTCTCAAGAGTTTGATTCAAATCAAACTCTATCATAACTCAGTCGAGACATCTCCAAAAATCACAAAATTTGGTATACCTAATACATAACTCATGCTCTATCACATATCCAAAATTAGATTAAAATAATTTTTAGAGAATTTTCTAGAAGCATCTGATCAGGTGATCCTTAATTCTCTCAAATAGGTCAACTTTTGACCCTAGTCCAATTTGACTATGAATGGATTTAATTTCTATAATTAATCTAACCTAAACTTCTTTTTGTTAGATTAAAATAAATCTATTCTAAATACAAGAATGAATCAAATCAAATTTGACTCGATTGAGATAAATCAGAATGATTTTAGAAGGAGAAAGTCAGGCTCAATCATGCGCTAGCACGATTATCTTGAACCTGATTGGATCTAATCCAAATCAATTAAACTAGCTTAGCTCAATTGATGACATCCAGACCTAAACCTTTATTTGTGTGATTTAGTTGATTCAGTTCTGTATGGTAATGAGACATATCACGATCTCCATCATCGATACCATTGAAACACCTTTCGATGGATCAGAACTTTTCTGATTCATACAATTAGAATGATTGATCATCAAAATCATCTTAATTGCTCCTAAAATCTACCAGTGACATCTAGCAGTATATGGTGACAACCCATCAGAACTGAAAGCAAACCTTTCGATACAGTTACCTGTGTGGTTGGATTATTCTATCTTGAGCTCCGACAGGATTAGGGTTAAGGTGAACTCGTCAAAACCAATATCCATCATATGAATTAATCATTCAATTCAAGTCCAATATGAAAGAAACTCTTTCTATCATCTTCACTCTGCCATGGCCATGGGCTTATGGACTCAATCTCATGATTATCATAGTGCTACTCTTCATCTATCGAGGTAGATAGATCCCCTATTGGTGTAATCCAATTCCTACAATGAACATGTTATAACCAACATACACCTTAGGATTTCGAATGGCTAGGAGACTGAGATATGGTGTAGTCAAACTATAACACCCTCAAGATGAACTATCGATGCACCTCAGGTCAAAGAACCAAACACACCACTACAGCATCGAGTCAGTCATCGATGAGAAGGTAGACTTTCTTATGACTACACGAGGTGGTCACACTCAGTGCCCTTATTCTCAAACGAGTATTTATACTCTTATTTTGGTGTCTCCACACTATAGACTCAAGATACGTCTATTCTAAGAAAATGAACATACACCAACCGTCCAGATCAATCATCATCCTCATAATGATCCTATAGTTGGAAGCAATTTATGAGTTAATTATAAAAAATTATGTCTTAAATTTTTAACTCCTAAAAATATAAATTATCATTACCATTAACTCAAAGGATGTATAATAGACACTTTTAAATATATACTATGATAAAAAATAATTTATTTATTAATTTATAATCAAAATTATAAAATTATCCTTAGAAGTGTATGACAAGTGACAGCCAATCTGGCTTCTAGGGCACACATCTAACAATGGACTCTTCCAGAAACACCATAGCATAATGGTGTGTCTGAAAGGAGGAATCGAACTCTATTTGATATGATCCGATCCATGATGGATTTTGCTAGCTTATCGATATTCTTCTAGGAATATGCACTCGAATCAGCCTGTTATCTATTAAATAAGGTTCCAAGTATGTCTGTAGTTAAGACTCCATATGAGATATGGATAGGACGTAAGCTAGCACTTTCACACCTTAGGATTTGGGGGTGTCCGGCATATGTCTAATTGTTAGTTATAGATAAACTTGGACTTAGGTCTGACAAGTGCATGCTTATAGGATACCCAAAAGAGATCAAAGGATACTATTTCTATCATGCTGATGAACAAAAGGTGTTCGTTAGCCTTAAGGCAATCTTTATGAAAAAAAAATTTCTTGGTGAAGGAGCTATTACCTCTAAGGTTGAACTTAATGAAATTCAGCAGATAGAAAAATCGATATCTGTATCTAAACCTGAGTTGAATTTGATTAGATCAGATCCGGAGCTTATACCTGCAACATTAAGACGATCTGGTAGAGTACCACATCATCTGAATAGATACTTTAGTTTCTTGGTCTAGGATGGTGATCCCATCAAACTCGATAAGAACGATGAGGATCCAATCACTTATATGGATGCTATGTAGAGACCCGATTCTGAGAAATGGCTTGAGACCATGAAATCTAAAATGGAGTCCATGAAGGTCAATAAGGTGTGGACATTGGTTAACCCACCTAAAGGGGTTAAATCAATTGGGTGTAAATGGGTCGTCAAAAGAAAAAGAAGCATAGATGAAAAGGTGAAGACCTATAAAGTCCATCTAATTGTCAAGGGATATCATCAACGTTATGGTATTGATGATGATTAGATGTTCTTCCTTGTGATAATGCTCAAATCCATTCGGATAATGCTTGCGATAGCTGCCCATCTGGACTATAAGATCTGGTAGATGAATGTGAAGATAACTTTTCTAAATGGAGAGCTGACCAAAGAGGTGTATGTGATATAACCTGAGGGATTCACATCCATAGATGAGTTCAAAGTTTGCAAGCTTTAGACATCCATTTATGAATTGAAGCAGGCATCTCGGAGTTGGAACATGCATTTTGATAAGGTGATCAAAATGTATGGTCTTGTCAAGAATAGAGAAGAGTCCTGCATTTACAAATGGACAAATGGTCCAGTAGTGGTATTCCTTATCTTGTATGTGGATGACATTCTCTTAATCGAAAATGATATTTTGGCACTGTAGAGAATAAAAGTCTGATTGTCATCATAGTTCTCCATGAAGAACTTGGGTGAAGCATCCTACATCCTAAGGATGAAGATCTATAGGGATAGATCTTAAAGGATGCTTGGATTATCCCAATTCACATACATAGATACTATGCTGAAGAGGTTTAGCATGGAGAATTCCAAAAGAGGCTATCTCTCTCTAAGAAGGATTGTCCAACAACTCTTGAAGAGAGAGAGCATATGAGTAGAGTCCCATTTGCTTCGGCAGTGGGATCTATCATGCATGCCATGATATGTACGAGATCAGACGTGGCATACTCACTAGTAGTAAGTAGTACCAGTCTAACCCTAGAGAAAATCACTAAAAAGTGGTTAAAACTATCCTTAAGTATTTGAAAAATACTAAGGACCAATGGTTGGTTTATGGCAAGTCAGATCTAAAACTTGTGGGGTTTACAAACTTCAGCTTTCAATCTGACCATGATGACAGCAGAAGCATATCGGGATATTTTTTTACTCTAAATGATGGAGCTATCTGTTGGAAGAGTTTCAAGCAGCATAATATGGCAGACTTTATTTGCAAAGTAGAGTACATTATAGCATCAGATGCCGTGAAGAAAGTTGTATGGCTGAGAAAGTTTATCACTGAGCTTGGAGTAGCATCCTCCCTAGATGGTTCGATCATGCTCTACTGCAATAGCACTGGTGCCATAGCTCAGGCGAAGGAACCAAAGGCACACCAGCAGACAAAGCACATCTTACATCACTTCCATCTGATCTGAGAGATCATGGATCGAGGTGACATCGATCTTTAGATTATCAATGAAAAAAAGAACCTAACCGACTCCTTCACTAAAGCCCTAGTGATAAAGAAGTTCAACAACCATAAGTCAAAGATGGATATTAGATACTATGTCGAGTGGCTTTAGGATAAATGGAAGTTGTTAGAAAATGTGTTCTAAAGCCAATCATCAACTTGTTGATGGTTGAGCTATAATATATCTATAATTATTTTATTAATAAATAAAATATATATTTGATATTTTTTTATCATAAAGTATTCATCTTCTAACAAAATCCATTATTTCGATGAAGTTCTTAAGACTATTTAGCTTCGATAAAGAGAGGATTTATCGATTAGTCCTTAAATCTGTTCATGACCAAATGATAGGTTGTTAATTAGGATGATAGCATCTATCGAGTATAGATCGCTGTATGCTACAGAGGTTGGTTGTCCTCTTAACCAAAGAGTATGGAGATACTGATATGGCATACAGATGAGATGTATGTATACATCATCATTGAACGTGTCCAACTTCAGAGCATTTTACTATCGAAAATATCTTTGATAGGATATAGGTATAAGTATCCCTTAGACTTGAGATCACCTCAGTGACTTGCAAGCAACTCACATTGCTTTGGTATCGAACAAACTAAATTTTTAATTCAGTAATGGAAGGCT
Organism: Cocos nucifera; assembly: GCA_006176705.1. Classification (NCBI taxonomy): domain Eukaryota; kingdom Viridiplantae; phylum Streptophyta; class Magnoliopsida; order Arecales; family Arecaceae; genus Cocos; species Cocos nucifera. Next base: position 11,976 of record QRFJ01004623.1, read on the forward strand.
TCTAGGCATAGTCAAGTACTTGTAAAGTCAGAGTATGATCAAGATGGAATTGACCACTCCAAGAGTTGGAGAAAAATGTATCACTGTATTTCAATATAGCAAAACTTTGGCCAGGATAATCCATTATATGGATTTGATATTTTGAAATACAATGTGGACAACCTTATCAAAGTCGACAGTTGAACTCTGAGGTGTCCTACGAGCACTTTTGTCAAGGGGATGAATTATATAGAAACTATATCTGCATGGGTTCCAAGGATGTTGTTCTATACATTCGACCTATTCGACCATCGGATATCATCGCTAGATGGTCACTTCGATTAGTACAAAAATTTATTCTTATGCTAATGGCTTAGGTTCAGACCTATGACGTCACATACATTAGAGTTCATGATCCGATTGGATGGTTGATCAACGATTAAAAATCGTTCTAGGATTAAACAACTAATATGATTGATGTTTAACCTAGTACAAGTATTGTGTTAGATATGTGTGCCCTAGAAGCCATAATTGGCTAACACTTGTAATACACTTCGAGGGGCAAAATTATAATTTTGACTATAATAATAAAATGGGTTATTTTCTATCACATATGTATATTTAGTATCTGTGATACATCCTTTGAGTTAATGATAATGATAATTCATATTTTTAAAAGAGTTAAAAATTTAAGGCATGAATTTTCATTTATTAACTCATAAAAGGCTCCTGACCGTAGGATCGTCATGAGGATGGTGATTGATCCGAAAGGATAGTATACAATCGCTTCTTCATAGTAGATGAGTCTTAGTCTATGGTGTAGAGATACCGGAGCGAGAGTATAGGTACTCATTAGAGAATGAGGGCATTGAGCGTGACCACCTCGAGTAGTCATAAGAAAGTCTACCTTTTCGTCGATGACAGACTCAAAGCTGCAGTGGTGTGTCTGGTTCATTGACCTAAGGTGCATCGGTAGTTCACCTTGAGGGTGTTATAGTTTGACTACACCATGACTCGATCTTCTAGCCATTTAGAATTCTGAGGTGTATGTTGGCTATAGCATGTTCATTATAGAAATTGGATTGCATCAAAATGGAATTTATCTACCTCGATGGATGAGGAGCAGTGCTATGATGATCATGAGAGTCAAGACCATAAGCCCATGGCCATGGTAGAGAGTGAAATAATAGAAAGAGTTTCTACTAAGATTTTCACATCAGACTTAAATCAAATGATTAAATCATATGATAAGAATTAGGGTTTGACGAGTTCACCTAAACCCTAATCTGATTAGGGCTCAGGATAGAAGAACTTAATCACACAAGTAGCTGCACCAAGAGATTTATTTTTAGTTTTGATGAGTTGCCACCATATACTGCTTGGTGTCATTGGTGGATTTTGGGAGCAATTAGAATGATTTAGATGATCGATCATTCTAGTTGTCTGAATCAGAAGAGTTCTGATCCATCGAAAGGAGTTTCGATGATATCGATGATGAAGATCATGACATATCCTATTACCATACAGAATTGAACCTAATTGGATTACACAAACAAGGGTTTGGATCTGGATATCATCAATTGGACTAACCCCATTCAATTGATTTGAATTAGATTTAATTAGGTTCAAGGAAATCGTGCTGGCACACAATTGAGCCTAACATTCTCCTTTTTATTATCATCATTAAAAATTGTCCTTGATTGAGCCAAATATGTTTATGCTCACTTAGGTACCTTTATCTGATCTAACTAGAGCTTGTCTAGGTCAGAAAAAGATTGTCTTAATTTATGAGATAAATTTAAGACATCATCTGCCATTTTCCATCATCTGCTAATTCTTGTCCTTTGACTTTGGTCAAATGTTGACCTTTGACCCTTGGACATCTGCCCATGTATCATGCACTCATTGGAGAGCAGATACGGGCTTGTCCCCTCACTGAAATTTAGAAAGGAGGGGGCACATGCTTAGGATGGCATGCACCCATGGATAGGGATGCCTGGAGTCCCATGCAGATGGGACTCTAGGTTGCTTCTTGAATTCAATCTAGGTGACCCTTACCTGTAGACTTTGACCAGTCTAAGGTGCCATCTAAGGATGAATCTATGGGACTCTCATCTGATTGGATCGAGTGATATCATCTCATCAATCAGATTTAGATCTGATTGCATAAAGCAACACGATTGGTCGGGATGATGCAGTACTGCATGGTGCAGCCGGGTCTATAAATAAACCCTATCTACGCCCAACCAAAAAAGAGTTCCCCTTAGCCCATGCCCCAAGGCTGCTCTTCTACCTCCTCCATGCCATCTTCTGACCCTCTCTCTCATCTCCAAGTCCAAGGAAGTTGGGCTTTAGTTTGTTGCGATCCAGGCAAGAAAAGGATGACGAGAAAGGAAGAAGGTAGCCCTACCGCAGAGACGACTGCTGATCTTCGAAGGAAGTTTCGAAGATCCTCCAAGTTAGAGCCAGATCTAATTTTTGGAAGAAAAAAAGAGAAGGAGAAGATCTCTAGATCCAGCCCAAGTGGATACTGGTAGAGGCCAAGTGCTTGCATGGCTAGATCCAGAACCTCAGGCAATCAGTAGGATCATCAAAGGATAATTGGATTACCCAAAACCAAGGCAACATTAATTTAGATTTAATTTAATTTAATTTTCTTATTTATCAGATCATAAAATTAGATCTAAAAAATATTAGATCTGATTTGGATCTAAGAAGAAATTTTTGAAATATGCCTCTCGATCCAATCATATTGGAACGAACCTGACCCAGAAAAATTTGATTTTTCCTTCAACTGGTATCAGAGCTAGGTTGCATAAAATCTATTTAGATCTGATTTAATCTGATAGATTAATAATTTTATATATCACATGAGATGTGATTAGATATAAAATTAGAAAATTAGAAAATTAAAATTAATTAATCTAGATCTAAAATGTATGAGATACATAACTAGACTAGGAATAGAATTGTTCTATGTGTAGTTTAGTATAATCATAATATTTATTTGATTAAATATGATTTTGAGATCTATTTATTTACTATTTTCTGATCTTATAAATGTTATAATCAGATCTAAATATAGAAAATAAATTAAATTTAATTTGTTCATATGAGATATGATAGTTGCATGTTTAGACTAGTTGTAGAATAGTTCTATGAAAGGGTCTAGATTAAATTTTATTTTATGTGATCAAATTTAAATTTAATTTCTTAGATGATTATGAGATAATTTAGATCTAAAAAATATGCATGATATGATGTATGCAAAATATGTTTTAATTAGATCAATTTTTATATGAGATATATGATTAGATCTAATTAGTTTTGTAGATTAGTTGTATTTCTGATTAAGATGTTCCCCTTGGCCGTCCGGTCATAAGAACAAAGTAGGGTTTAAAGACCCTCTCCTTCCATTCGATGGGGTGTTCTTATGATGTGTAGGGGTGCTGCGTGTTTGTCCTTAATCAAAAATTAAAAACTTACTTTCTGCAAAACCCTAGATCCTGAAACCCTAGGATCTTATTTACATATTTTATTTATGAACCCTAAACTTAATTAAGAATTAAGATTATGAAATATATTAGATCTAAAATTAAGAATTTTTCAGATCTAAGACATATTCATAAAATTGGGTTCGGGCTTGGGTAGCTCAATTAGGTCTAAGCGGTTGATCAAATCGAATCAAGAGTTGGTTAGATGGGATCAACAAGTGCTTAAATTGACCAGCCTAATAGGATTAAGTCTGGGTCAAGATCAAGTCATGTGAGTGATCGATCAAGCTAAGACCTAATTAGGCTCAGTGGTTAGAGTCTGGATTGTAGGCTAATCCGATTGGTTCTGGCTCAATAATTTGGTGTCTAAGGTAAGTTTGGCAGATACGATCGACTGGTTTTTAATTGAGAGCTACTCGACTCGAATGCATTCTTATCGAGTTAATGGCATATCCCTTCCACCGATCTCACTTACCTGGCCATATTTGTTGACTCAGTTCTGATCTGAGGTGGTCAATAATCCGAGCTAACCCATGCCACTAGGTTAGTCATAATGGTTATGACTATGTCAAGTCTAGTTTAATGAGACCTAAATCAAATCTTCCTAAGAAAAGATTAAGTCAAGGTCTTCCACCATTGTAGATGTGCGGACCCTTCCTAGGGTTGATTATTCTCGGCTGGTTACAGTGGCTCAGTTGCACCGAGAAGATGCAACCATGTCTATTAGGCATTGGATGCTATAGGCTGGAGGATGGATTGGGCTTAATATTTTAGATATGGTGAGAGACCCAATTAGGAATCCAATCTATGCAAATGGTGGGTCTGACTTAACTAAGGAGTGGATCAATATTTCGGACATGGTGAGATTCATGAATTAGAGACCAAGTTTGGGTGCATCATGATTAGAGAATCATTGAATAAGAGTTGTTCACTCATTGGCTAACCCATCACCAATAACTATTAAGTGAGGTGATGAGTCAGTTTGTGGGACCGCACCACCCACTAGAAATCATAATCATGAAAATTTTTGCATCTCTACAGAGGGAGTGTAGGGATCCAAGAAAATAATGGAAGCTAATTTATTTAAAAATAAAATGTTCAAATAAATTGGTTAAGTCTTAATTACAATATCTAACTAGAAACTTTGACTCTCTATAAAAAAATGTCTGCATCCAATCCACTAGCACGTATCCTGGATACCCATAGACTGATCGGACCAAATTACAAGGATTAGCTCCAAAACTTCAAAATCATTTTGGGTTTCGAGAAGTTAACTCATGTACTAGATCAGGACCCTTCCACTTTATCAGCTCGTCCATCCACTGAGCAGAGAGCATCTCTAGATAAGTGGACAAATGAAGATAACAAGGCTAGATACTACATGTTCGGCTCTATGTCTAATGAACTTCAGCACCAACATGAAGATATCAGAACTGCTCATCAAATATTGGCTCACCTATAGGAGATGTTTGGTGAACAGAGTCGTGCAGCCAAGTATCAAGTCACTAAATGACTATTCAAGGCTAAGATGCACGATGGGCAGTCAGTCCAAGATCATTGTCTGATGATGATCAAGGACTTGGAAGAGCTTGAGAAGCTTGGAGTGAGGTTGGACTTGGATTTGCAGAATGATATAATTCTACAATCCTTAATTGATGCGTATGGACAGTTTATCATGAACTACCATATGCATAAACTTCAAAATTCCTTGGTCGAACTTATGAACATGCTGGTTACTACTGAGCTTTCCATGAAAGGTTCTAAAGGCTTAGTGCTTGCTATAGAATAGACTTCTTTCAAGAGAAAGTCTTTTGGAAAGAAGAAGAAGTCTGCAAAAAGTACAAGGTGGAAGGAGGAAAGAAGATAAAGGCAAAGCTGAAGAAAAAGGCCGTTGATAAAGGAAAGTATTTTCATTGCAATAATGATGGCCACTAGAAGCGGAACTGTCTTACTTATCTGACCACCCTAAAGAAGAAGGAGGCAGGTCCTTCTGGAGGTATGCTCGTTATTGAGTCTAACCTTATGGTTTCTTCTGCATCCAGTTGGGTGCTTGACTCTGGTTCTAGTGCTCACTTATGCACTTCTATGCAGGATTTCGAGGATAGCAGAAGGTTGAGGGATGGTGAAATGATCCTACACATCGAAAATGGGGCAAGAGTTGCTGTCGTGGCTGTGGGAATATATCCTCTTCGACTACCATCTAGTTTAGACTTAGTGTTAAAAGACTGTTATTATATGCCTGCAGCTAAGTAGAAATTTGATTTCTATTTTTTGCCTTGCATTAGAAGGCTATGCAATTAGTTTTCTTAAGGACCATTGTAACATTCTTTATGAAAGAAATAAAATTGCAAGTGGTTTCCTTTATTAATCGATCTTTATCAGTTACATATTGATGTATCTATTTTTAATATCGAGCAAAATGTGAATGCCATAAAATGACCTAGGGATAGTCCAAATGATAGATATCTATGGCACCTAAGACTAGGTCATATAGCAGAAGATAGGATTAACAAATTAGAGAAAATTGGGCTATTGAGTCCATTGACTTTCGAGTCATATCCAATTTGTGAATCCTGTCTTCATGGCAAAATGACTAAGCTCCCTTTTATAGGACATGGGGAAAGGGCCACGGATCTTCTTGCCCTAGTACATACTGATGTGTGCGGCCCATTTGATGTGCCGGCTAGAGGCAACCTAGTCTACTTCATAACCTTTACCGATGATTTATCTAGGTATGGGTATGTGTATCTTATGAGACACAAGTCTGAAGCCTTTGAAAAATTCAAAGAATTCAGACATGAAGTAGAAAAGCAAATTGGAAAACCATTAAGGTTCTTCGATCAGATCGAGGAGGTGAATACCTTAGTCAAAAATTTTTGGACTATCTTAAGAAAAATGGCATAGTCTCTCAATGGACTCCACCTGAGACACCTCAACTCAATGGGATTTTAGAACGGAGGAACCGGACCCTATTAGATATGGTCCGATTCATGATGAGCTTCACAGACCTTTCGATTTTCTTTGGGGATACTATTTGTTAACTACAATATACTTACTGAATAGGGTTCCTTCTAAAGCCGTTCCTACCATATCGTATAAGATATGGCATGGTCAGAAATCAAGTTTGAGTCATCTCAGAATTTGGGGTTGTCCAGCTCATGTCAAAAGACAACAAGCGGATAAGTTAGACTTTAGGTCCTTCAGAGCTTGATTTATAGGATATCCTAAAGAGTCATTAGGATATTATTTCTACATTCAAGAAGATCACAATGTGATTGTGAGTCGACATGCCATTTTTCTTGAAAAATAGTTTATTCAAGATGAGTAGCATTGGAAAGCAAATCAAGCTCGATGAGAAAGTCTCACAAGAGCAACGAGCTAAGGACCTAATGGAACCAAATCAGGTTGAGCCAATCCATTCACTACCTCCTCCACCTCGTAGATCGAAAAGGATTTTCTGTCCCCCTGAAGAGGTACTTAGGTACTATTTCAGAGGATGTAGAGAAAATGTTCCTCATAGGTAATGGGGTTCATGGTGATGATCCCAAAATCTATAACGAGGACGATATCAGATATCGACTTCGAGAAATGGATTAGAGGCAATGAAGTCAGAAATTGACTCGATGCACTCAAACCAAGTCTGGACCTTGGTAGATCCACCAGAAGGTATAGTACCTATTGGGTGTAAATGGATCTTACAAGAGAAAGATTGGTGCAGATGGGAATATGGAGACATTCAAAGCTAGATTAGTGGCAAAAGGTTAATAGTCAACATGAAGGCATTGACTATCAGGATACCTTTTTGCCAGTAGCTATGCTAAAATTCATCTGCATATTGCTTGCTGTTGCAGCCTATTTTGATTATGAAATATGGCAAATGAACATAAAAATGATATTCTTAAATGGATATTTTGAGGAAGATATCTATATAGAATAGCCGCTAGGTTTCACATCCGGTGATTAAGATCATAAGGTATGCAAACTGGAAAGGTCCATATATAGACTTAAGCAAGCATCTCGGAGCTGGAACACTCATTTTAACGATATGATCAAACTATTTGGTTTCATCAAAAATGAGGAGGAGCCATGCGTCTTCAAAAAGATCAGTGGGAGCGTTATTGTCTTCCTCGTATTGTACGTGGAAGACATCCTCCTTATTGGAAATGATATTTTCATATTGACCGTAGTTAAAATATGGTTATCTAAAGAATTTTTCATGAATGACCTAGGAGAAGCATCCTTTATTCTGAGAATTAAGGTCTATAGAGATAGACCAAATAGGATGCTAGGACTTTCATGAAAAATGTACATAAAAGAAGTGCTAAAAAGGTTTAGCATGGAAAACTCTAAGAGAGGTTTAGTACCCTTCAAACATGGCATTCATCTTTCCAAGAAGATATGCCCTAGCACACCTGAGGAAATAAAATGCATGAGCAAGATCCCTTATGCTTCAGTAATAGGGAGCCTCATGTATGCCATGTTATGTACATGACCTGATATAGCCCATGCTATGAGTGTCACAAGTAGATATCAATCAAATTTAGGTGAAGAATACTGAACTTCTGTGAAATGCATCCTTAAGTACTTAAGAAGAACTAAGGATATGTTGTTGGTCTTTGGTAATGAAGAACTCCAAGTCCAGGGGTATACAGACTTGGATTTTATGTCCGATATAGATGATCGAAAGTCGACATCTGGGAGTCTATTTGTGTGCAATGTGGAGCTGTCAGTTGGAAAAGTTTCGAGCAGATAGTGATAGCAGATTCCACTATGGAAGTAGAATACATCGCTGCATCAGAAGCTACAAAGAAGGCATTCTGGTACAAGAAGTTTGCCACAGAGATTGGAGTGATGCCATCAGATGTCATTCCTCTGTACTGCGATAACAATGGCGCCATAGCCCTTGCTAAGGAGCTGAGGTCTCACCAGAAATCCAAGCACATTGAGCGGTGATACCACCTCATCCACGATTACCTCGAGAAGGGTTACATCGAGGTCAAGAGAGTCAACTCCGCAAATGATGCAGCAGACCTGCTTACAAAGTCGTTGGACCAGCAGAGGATCGAAGCCCATCTTGAGAAGATGGGACTTAGATTTGTAGCCAATTGGCTTTAGGTCAAGTGGGAGTTTGTTAGATATGTGTGCCCTAGAAGCCAGAATTGGCTGACACTTGTAATACACTTCTAGGGGCAAAATTATAATTTTGACTATAAATAATAAAATGGGTTATTTTCTATCACATATGTGTATTTAGTGTCTGTGATACATCCTTTGAGTTAATGGATAATGATAATTCATATTTTTCAAGAGTTGAAAATTTAAGACATGAATTTTCATTTATTAACTCATAAAATGCTCCTGACCATAGGATCATCATGAGGATGGTGATTGATCCGGAAAGGTTGGTGTACAATCGCTTCTTCTTTAGTAGATGAGTCTTGAGTCTATGGTGTAGAGACACCGAAGTGAGAGTATAGGTACTCGTTAGAGAATGAGGGCACTGAGCGTGACCACCTCGAGTAGTCATTAAGGAAAGTCTACCTTCTCGTCGATGACTGACTCGATGCTGCAGTGGTGTGTCTGGTTCTTTGACCTGAGGTGCATCGGTAGTTCACCTTGAGGGTGTTATAGTTTGACTACACCATGACTCGATCTCCTAGCCATTTAGAATTCCTGAGGTGTATGTTGGCTATAGCATGTTCATTGTAGGAATTGGATTGCATCAAAATGGAATCTATCTACCTCGGTGGATGAGGAGCAGTCCTATGATGATCATGAGAATCAAGTCCATAAGCCCATGGCCATGGCAGAGAGTGAAATAATAGAAAGAGTTTCTATTAAGATTTTCACATCGGACTTGAATCAAATGATTAAATCATATGATAAGAATTAGGGTTTGACGAGTTTACCTTAATCCTAATCTGATCGGGGCTCAAGATAGAAGAACTTAATCACACAGGTAGCTGCACCTAAGAGGTTCGCATTTTTAGCTCTGATGGGTTTGCCACCATATACTGCTAGGTGTCACTGGTGGATTTTGGGAGCAATTAGAATGATTTAGATGATCGATCATTCTAGTTGTCTGAATCAGAAGAGTTCTGATCCATCGAAAAGGAAGTTTCGATGATGTCGATGATAGAGATCATGACATATCCCATTACCATACAGAACTGAACCTAACTAGGTCACACAAACAAGGGTTTGAATCTGGATGATCATCAATTGGAACTAACCTAGTTCAATTGATCTGAATGAGATTCAATTAGGTTCAAGGAAAATCGTGCTAGCACACGATTGAAGCCTAACGTTCTTCCTTTTCATTATCATCATTAAAAGTTGTCTCAACTGAGCCAAATATATTTATGCTTACTCAGGTACCTTTACCTGATCTAACTGGAGCTTGTATAGGTCAGAAAAGAGTTGTCTTAATTTATGAGATAAATTTAAGACATCACCTGCCATTTTTCGTCACCTGCTAATTCTTGTTCTTTGACTTTGGTCAAACGTTGACCTTTGACCTTTTGACATCTGCCCATGTGTCATTCACTTATTGGAGAGTAGATAGGGGCTTATCCCCTCACTAAAATTTGAAATGGAGGGGGCACATGCCTAGGATGGTGTGTGCCCATGGATAGGGATGCTTGGAGTCCCATATAGATGGGACTCCAGGTTGCTTCTTGGATTCAAACTAGGTGACCCTTACCTGTAGACTTTGACCAGTCTAAGGCACCATCTAAGGATGAATCTATGGGGCTCTCATCTCATTAATCAGATGATTTCATCCTACCAATCAGATTTAGATCTGATTGCATGAAGTAATGCGATTGGTCGGGATGATGCAGCACTACATGGCGCAGTAGGGTCTATAAATCAACCCTATCTGCGCCCAACCAAAAAAGAGTTTCCCTTAGCCCATGCCCCAAGGCTGCCCCTCTCCCTCCTCCATGTCATCTTCTAACCCTCTCTCTCCTCTCCATGCCCAAGGAAATTGGGCTTCAGTTTGGTGCGATCCAAGCAAGAAAAGGCTGATGAGAAAGGAAGAAGGCAGCACTGCTGCAGAGACGACTACTAATCTTCGAAAGGAGTTTCGAAGATCCTACAAATTAGATCTAGATCAAATTTTTGGAGAAAAAAAAGAAAAGGAGAAGAACTCTAGATCTAGCCTGAGTGGATTTTGGTAGAGGTCAGGTGCTTGCATGGCTAGATCCAGAACCTCAGGCAATTAGCAGGATCATCAAAGGATAATCGGATTACCCAAAACCTAGGTAACATTAATTTAGATTTAATTTAATTTAATTTTCTTATTTATTAGATTATAAAATTAAATTTGAAAAGTGTTAGATCTGATTTGGATCTAAGAAGAAATTTTTGAAATATGCCTCTCGATCCAATCATATTTGAACGAACCTGACTCGGGAAAATCTGATTTTTCCTTCATACTATAGGAGAATCGATTAGCAATTAGATCGCTAATTGGATTAATTTGATTAAGTCAAAGGACTAAAATTAAGTCAAATTAAATATAATTTAATTAAATTTAGTTTGGTCTTGATTAGATCAAATTCAATTAATTTATTGGATAAGCCAAGTGCAAGAAAGAACTTATCCTAGTTCAACTAGGACTTGGATCAACCCAATTTTTTAATTTGATTAAAAAATTAAATTAAAATTTAATTTAATTTAATCTAATTTAATTATATTTTTAGTTAATTTAGAATCTAATTTAATTAGGTTGAATTAATTTTGATTTTATTTGGTTTGAAAAACCATGTTGGACCAAGTCAAAATAAGAATCCTAGTAAGACTAGGAACTTTCCTCCTTGTGCCAGCTTAGTCCCAACGCCCATCCTTCATGCCCCCTTTGATTTTGTATGAATTGTCCATGCCCGATAGAAGCCCACCATGTCCCAAAGTCCTCCTCTTTCTTTCTTACATGGTAAATTAAGTGTGGACCAAGTCAAAGTAGGAATTGGTTTTAATTTTAAATTTTATGAGATAGAATTTTAGGAAACCAAAACTCTTCCTATAGTGCACCGATTCCATCCAGATTTTTTCTGAGATTTTCATAGATTTTAGATGCATTTTTGTATGACAAAACCTGATGGTCTGTAGTAGAAAAGAAGGAGGGGGCACCCAAGAGTTGGGCGCCCCTTGTGTTGCCCAATTTGAACATTCCTTGTCTAGGTATTTGACCTAGACAAGGACTCCTCTATATCTCTCTATATAGGATTAATTTTGGATTGATTTTTTGATATATTCTAGAACATTGAGAGAGCTTTGGGATGTATGAAAATCAGGGAGAAAGAGTATCAGGGCATGGGGATTTCATAGGCACCAACCTAGGTGTCTAGGTGAGAGAACAAAGAAGAAAAAGAAGGGTTCTTCTTCCAAGATTTTTCTTTGATTTCTTCCTCCTTCTTTAGAGATTTTTGAGAGGTATCACAAGTTCAAAATATCTTTCCCTTTCTTCTAAAAATTGAAGAGTCCAATATTTGAATGATTCTAGATTGACCGTCGAAGAAGTATCAGCATAGTACTAGCATATTATGCTAACTTCTAGCATCCGGACTTCTAATCATGATTATGGACTCGTGTGGATGACTCCTAGAGGCTGGACATGTATGCGGCTCACAACATCGTCCTCAAGCCTAGATCAGCAAGTTAGAACATCTAACTTGCATAGGTAAAATATCTGATCTATTATTTTCATACCTGCATTAGATGTAGTATATATACATGTTGATGTGATCAACATGTTTTAGCTTCTTCTTTAGATTTTTAATTTTTGATTTAATAACATGCCATGATCATGTAATAGATCCTAGATCTAAGATATTTTTTAAAATTTAAAATTAATTTTAATTAATTTTAGTCTTCCTCTTTCAAATCTTGAAAATGTTTCAAGATCTAGTCTTGAAACCCTAGATCTGGTTCTATCAGAGGTGATCCGAAAAGATAGATTTTTGAAACTCCATTGAAGTGTTGTCCAAGGTATGGTGCAATTAAGATTCGTTCAGCTGCTTGCCCTCTATCATGATGAGTGGGACACACGTCCAATAGAGATCGAGTGGAGTGGACCTACGATCATAATTGCCTCGGGCTCCTCTTGGATATTTAAGCTCCTCTTCTTCCTGCAAAACTTTATTTTGTCTAAGTCTTCTTCTTCCTCACCCGATTTTCTCCTACTTTCCATTCGAGTGCTTTGATTTCTTTTCATGGTTCCCTCCTGTTACAGGCACTTTCTTGACTGATCTCCATCATACCAGTCATCTCCTTACTCTTCATAACTTATCTAGGTTAGTTTCAAAACCTCCTTCCGATTATTTTGACATTTTTCACTTCTTGGCCTTTAGTTTCTTCAAGGAGATTTCATCTCCTACTTTTCTTGATTTTTGGGAGCTTTTCCTAAATTTAGTTTGATTTCTATGTCTATTGAGAGATCTTGGTCAACTTGTTCAAGGAGTCCAACCCATTTGAGCCCGATGGATCCAACCCATAAGGAAGCCGAGCCCATAGAAGCGTCCCATCCCCCTTTCATCCCTGACACTATTTCTTATGCACTTCATCCTATAGACCTTTTCCTAATATGAATGCAGTATGGGATACCCCCAGAATATGAGCTTGAACTCTTCAGATTAAGTGGTCGAGCTTGCTCTCCACCCCTGGATCATTTTTGTTTGTATATCGAGGCTCTACATATTGGACTTCGACTTCTAATCCCTCCTTTTGTTGTAGCTCTCTTTAGGTTCTTTAATATCTTCTTTGCTTCTATTGTGCCAACTTGTTTAGGTTCATCATAGAATTTTTTTTTATGCCTCATGGCCAAGGTCTGACCTACCATTTTTCTGTTTCATAATTACTTCACTTTCAGACGCATCCTACCACCAAAGATTGGTGGTACTTGTCCCCTTAGTTCGGCAAGAAGGGGTTACTCAAGGGCACCCCTTCTTCCATTCACAACTAGAAGAAAAAGTTCGTTTACATCTCCTGCCATCCTTAGACTTAGGACTTCCTTCTTGGGGATATTTGAGGGATTTGGTCTGCGAGCTCTGGGATTAGATAAGGAGTATTAGGAATTGCTTAGCAAGATTAGGAATTACCTAGCTCCTGCTCTATCCTTGCTAATAAAGGATCAGATCTTATTCAACTTTGATTTAAGTCCTCTCAACCCAGCAGATATATTCTTGAATTTCATGCGCTCTTTTCTTGTCCCTCTTTCTAATTATGAATTTTTCTTATCATATAAATGGATGCAGACGAGCTTCAACATCTCTCCGAAGAACTTCGAGCCCACAAAAAGAAGGGCACCATGATCAGTAAGCCTTCCAAAAGGATGAAGGTCAATGCCTCAAGCTCTGTTGTGCCCATCGATGTTGCTGCTAATGCCCCCGCTACTACCACTGCCATCGAGGTTGTAGTGCCTCTAACCTCCATGAACTTCTCGGTTGAAGTCTAAACTTTTGAGCTCCCCATGGAGAGGGAGGAGGAGGCAGAAAAGAAGAAGAAGAGGAAGAAAGAGAAGTCGACCATCACAAAGGTCTGACGCAAGACTAGTTTCATAGGGACCAATGGTTCTAATGAGATTTTGGAGGAAAACCTCTTCAACAATCGAGGAATTATCAAGAAGTTAATCGATGGGTGCACTCTGCCTGAAGTCATGGACAGAATCATTGATGCCGACTTTGAGCAGTGCATCTAGGATTCTCTTGGATCCTTCCTCAAGGTGAATTAATTCATTTCTCTTCCTTTTCTCTCCTTCATTGGTTTGTCCATGTGCTTTTTCATTAGTATGATTTACTTGGTTATTTTTGCAGATGGAGCACCAATTGATCACCAATATCAAGGCGATGAATCTCCTAAGATCGGAAGCCATGAAAGTTAGGAAAGATCACCAGACCGAAGTCAGCCACCTTCTTGGAGAGCAAGTCGAGGTCAAGCATCTCCTTGAGAAGATAATGGTCGAGGTAAAAGTGTCTTCGAGAGATAGTCCAAGCTACCAATCAGACTTCGATGAAAATGAAGGTGGAGTTGCCCTTGGAGATCGAAAAGGGGAAGTAGATTGAGGCCAAGATAGCGGAGAAGGAATGATGGACCTTAGAGCAGATTTTGGAAGTTATGGTCTAGGCGATAGAGGAGTTCAAAGCCTCCTCAAAGATGAAGAGCATAAAGGTGGAGTTTGCCCAGCTGTCCATCATCATGGGGTACGCGCTTTGTTAGAAGAGTGTAACCAACAAATTTTCCAAGCTCAACCTCAGCTTCTTGGATGAACGAGCTTTTGATGATGAGACTAGGCCTTCCACTACTGCTGCTAATCTTCCACTAGCCGAGCCTTCATCTGCTGCTTCTGCAGCTATGACTGTCCCCCCACTGTTGAAGAATCGGTTGCACCAAATTTCTCTATTGTTCCATCAGAGGTCTAAGGCCTCTTGTTTTTGTACTTTCCTTTTCATTTTTCTTATTTTTTCTATATTTGAAGAATATTTGATTAATGAAAGTAAAGCTTTTTCCTTTAGCAATACATGTGTTGTGATTTTTTTATGTATTAAGTGCAGTCCATATTGAAGCTGACTCTTCACCTCAAGGTATACCTTGGTCTACCAGTCAGGAAGAGTATGGTTGGGACTGGTTTAAGAGATTTTTCGATCTCCAATAGTAGCTACTAGATGTTGATAGGGCATATGACTCATATCGGATTGGCTGGTGCGAGCAGATCGATGACTATAGAAAGAAGCTCAGAGTATCAAAAGCTGAAGTAATGCGACTTCAGAAACTACTAGCAAAGAAGATTGAGGTCCATTCGAGTAGAGAATTAGGCAAACTCCTCTCCCTATGAAGGACCATGGAAAACTTATCTGCATTATATAAAAAGAAAAAAGCTGAGTAGCAACAGCTGAGGATCCAGATGGTTTATCAAGTAGATGTCATCAAGGATGCGAGGCCGAATCTATGATTCATAGGAAGAGGTTGAGAGAGATAAAGGAAGAATTGTGCATATGGAAGAGGATGTTGAGGGAGATCTTGGTGGTGAGGAAGAGGCTCGAAGAAAAAATAGAAGATTTGAAACTTTCCCTTGTAATGGCTGGAGTTGGTAGCTCGAAGTCTGACACTGAGTAGGACTTCGTTGTCTTTCTCTCTATTTTTCTTCTTTTTTACTTTTCTAACTGGTCTTGTAGACCTTTTCATGTATTGAACTTTTATTTTAATGAAACACTACTTTTTGATTGCTTTATCTCATTTGCATGCTTATACAAATTTTTCTCTCCCTTCCTTTTTTTAGTTCGTGATTATAGAACTATCCTTCGATAATGGTTGTGGTTTGTCGTGACATATGTACCCTTTAATTGCAGACGATGGCCCTTAGGTAGGTTTTCTCTGGGTTTGTATAATTGGATCTTCACACCTTTTGCGGCCTCTCTCCTTATCCTCCGATCAGGATAAGGTCATCCTCTTATTCCTGATGGGATTGGCTTTTTTTTTCTTTTTTTTCTCTTGTTAGGATAAGGTTCTCTTTCTATTTCTAACAAGATTATTGGAGCACAGAAAGGACCATTGAAAGGGCCTCTCTCCTTGTCCCCCTATCAGGATGAGATCCTCCTCCTGTTCTTGATAGGGTTAGCCTTTTTTCTTTATTAGGATGAGGTTCTCCTCCTATTCCTAACAAGATCATTGGGGCATAAAAGGATCATTGAAAGGGTCTCTCTCCCTTGTCCTCCTGTCCGAATGAGGTCCTCCTCTTATTCCTAATGTGGTCGATCTTTTTTCTTATTAGAACGAGATTCTCCTACTATTCCTAATAAGATCATTGGAACATAAAAGGGCCACTAAAAGGGCCTCTTCCCTTATCCTCCTATCAAGATGAGGTCCTCCTCTTCTTTCATTGATGGGGTTGGCTTTTTTTTCTTTTTTTCTCTCTTATTAGGATGAGATCCTCCTCCTTTTTCTAATAAGGTCATTGAGGCACAAATGGGCTGCTGAAAGAGCCTCTCCCCTTGTCCTCCTATCAGAATGAGGTCCACCTCCAGTTCTTGATGGAGCTGGTGTTTTCTTCTTATTAGGATGAGGTTCTCCTTCAATTCCTAACAAGATCATTAGGATACAAAAGGGCCAATGAAAGGATCTTTCTCCCTTGTCCTCCTGTCAGGATGAGGTCCTCCTCCTCTTCTTGACAGGGTTGGCCTTTCTTTTTATTAGGACGAGGTTCTCTTCCTATTTCTAATAAAATCATTGGGGCACAAAACGTTTACTAAAAGGGTCTCTCTTCTTGTCCCCCTATCAGGACGAGATCCTCCTCCTGTTCCTGATAGGGTTGGCATTTTTTCTTATTAGGACAAGGTTCTTTTTCTATTTCTAACAAGATCATTGAGGCACAAAAAGATCACTGAAAGGGCCTCTCCCCTTGTCCCCCTATCAGGATGAGGTCCTCCTCCTATTCTTGATGGGGTTGGAATTTTTTCTAGTTAGGATGAGGTTCTCCTCCGATTCCTAACAAGATCATTAGAGCCCAAAAGGGTTGCTGAAAGAGCCTCTCTCCTGGTCCTTCTGTCAGGATGAGGTCCTTCTCCTATTCCTGATGGGGTTGGCATTTTTTTTTTGTTAGGATAAGATTTTTTTCTATTCCTAACAAGATCATTAGGATATAAAAGGACTATTGAAAGAGTCTCTTTCTTTGTCCCTCTATCAGGATGAGGTCTTCCTCCTGTTATTGATAGGATTGATCTTTTTTCTTGTTAGGATGAGATTGCCCTATTCCTAACAAGATTATTAGGGAACAAAAGGAGTCATTGAAAGGGCCTCTCCTCTTTACCTCCTATTTAAGAACTGAAGGTCCTCCTTCTCTTTGTCGTTGCATAATTTTGCAGCAAAGATGAAGATATTAAAGTAAGAAAATTTTATTGAGAAGTAGTTACTAATAATACATTCGTAGATTTTATGAATTCCATGGCCATGGCAACATAACTCCTCCAAGCTCCTTCAGATAATATGTTTCTGGTTGGATGATTTCCATGACCTCATAGGGACCTTCCAAGTTCGGGGTGAGCTTTTCTTGATTTCGATGTTACAAAATATTTGCTCGCTGAAGCACCAGATCTTCTATTTGTATTGTCCCAATTTTGATCCTGGAGCTATAGTTGTGGGCTACTTTTTGCTTGTAAGCTACCATTCGAATTTGAGCTTTTTCTCACTTTACTTCTAATAGATTGAGATTTGCTCTGAGATCTTATAAGTTATTCTACGCACTGAAAGCTTCAACTCGTACTAAAGAAAGTTCAAGCTCAACTGAGATGACTGCTTCTATCCCAAAAGTCAATGTGAATGAGATTTCTCTAGTTGGTAACCTTTGAGTAGTTCTGTAAGTCCAGAGCACATGATAGAGTTCATCTACCCATATTTTTATTGCTCTTTCTAGCCTTGCTTTTATCCCTTGAAGCAATGTTTTGTTAGTTGCCTCAGCCTCACCATTCACCTATGGATGAGCTATTGATCTGAAGTAGTGGGCAATGTTCAAGCTTTCACAAAATTTAGCAAACTTTGCTCCAGTGAACTGATGTCCATTATCAGTGATTAGTGTCCATGGTAAACCAAATCTGTAAACTATCGACTTCTAGATAAAGTCCTATACATTGACTTTAGTAATTTTTGCTAGAAGTTCGACCTTAACCCACTTAGTAAAATAATCTACTACCACCAAAATAAACTTTCGCTGTCCAGATGCTATGAAAAAATTTCCAAATATATCCATTCTCCACTGTGCAAACAGCCATGGAGCATTTAAAGGTATGAGCTGTGAAGCCGGCTATCTCTGAATGTTTACATTTCTCTGATATCTATTATATTTTCTTATATAATCCATCGCATCTTGGTGCATTATTGGCTAATAGTATCCCTATCAAAGTAGCTTATATGATAAGGATCTTGCCCCTAGGTGATTTTCACATTTTCCTTCATGAACTTTCCTCAAGGTTTAGCTAGCTTCGAAAGGTCAAAGATATTTGAGAAGTGACTCAAAGTACGACCCTTTGTACAGTTTATTCTCATATAGGACAGTGGGAGGTATGATTTCTTAGTTTTTGAGCTTTTTTTGGATCTCTTGGAAGAACTCCATCCTTGAGATAAGAAATCAGCAGGTCAATCCAGCTAGGCTCATGGCCGACCTGCATTATTGCTTGGGACTCTTCTGGGCTTGGGTGCTGTTGAACTTCAAAGAGTACTTCTTTCGGTAGCTCATTTGGGGCCAAGGTTGCCAACTTTGAGAGAAGATTGGCTCTAGCATTCTCTACCCTAGGGATCTACTGGATATCAAAGCTATTAAAGGCTGAGATCAAGCTTCTTACCTTTTCCAAGTACTTCTTTATGCTTTCATTCTGATCTTCAGAATTGCTACTGACTTGCCCCACAACCAGCTGAGTCACTATAAACTTTTTGATGTTCTACTTTCAGTTCTTTGACTATTCTTAGTCTTGTGATTAGGGCTTCATACTCTGCTCCTTTGTTAGTGGTGGAAATCTTAAAGTGTAAAGCATACTCGATCATAATCCCTTTCGGATTAATGAGAATCAAGCTTACACCTGCTTCAAAAGTATTGGATGAATCATCAACATATAGTGCCCAAAAGTTTTCATGAAGATCAGCCTTTTCTTTAGGGGAGTCGAGGATATGAACATCTTGATGCTCTAGTTCGGTTGTATCTAAAATAATGCACTACACTATAAAATCAGTCAATATTTGAGTTTTAATGGATACCTAAGGTTGAAAATGAATATCAAATTCAGTTAACTCGATCGTCCATTTTGCTATTCTTCCGAAGGTGTCAAGGCAATGAAGAACTATCTTGATGGGTTGATCAGTAAGAAGAGTAATTGCGTATCCTTGGAAATAAGGTCGAAGCTTCCTGGCTATAATCAATAAGGTATAAGTTAATTTTTCTAATTTGGTTTATCTTATTTCTACATCCCTTAGGACTCTACTTATATAGTAGATCAGCATCTAAACTTTAGCTTCTTCTTTGACTAGGATGACTTCAATAGCTATTGGAGACACAGCAAAATACAAGAACAGCTCTTCGTTAGGTTCAGGCTTGGCTAGAGTGGAGGCAAATTGAGATAGTTCTTCAATTCTTCAATGGCCTATTGGCACTCAGGAGTCCAGTTGAAGTTCTTGGACTATTTGAGAATTTGGAAGAAGGGCATACAACACTCTGCCAATCTTGAAATGAAGCGATTTATGGCTGCTACCTTGCCTTTGAGGTGCTGAACTTCTTTTATCATTTTTGGGATGATCATTTCTTGGATGGCTTTGATCTTCTCTAGGTTTGTCTCGATTGAAGAAATCAGATCTAGGATTTCACGGGTAGATCTTGAAATTTTTTCAAGATCATGCAGCAAAAGTCTTAAATAAATTAAATATTTATTTAAATAAATATGTAAACACGTAGATATCAGATCTATTACATGATCAAGGTATGATATTGAATCAAAAATTAAAATCAAAATAAGAAAGAAAAAGTTGATCAAATCAACTTAGATCTACACTACATCAAATGCATGTGTGAAGTTAATAGATCAGATCTATTACCTGAGCAAGTTAGATATTCTAACTTGCTGATCTAGGCTTGAGAATGAAGTCACAAGCAGCACATGCATCTGACCTCTAGGAGTCATCCACACGAGCCCACAAACATGATCAGAGATTCTGATGCAGGAAATCAGCACAGCATGCTAGTACTGTGTTGATCCTTCTTCAATGATCGATCTGATACTCCATTCTTCAAAATTTGGACTCTCCAAAATATGAGAAGGAAGATGAGAGTTTGCTGATCTGAGACTCTCTCAAAAAAAACTCAAAAAAAAGGAGAGATTGAAAATAAAATAGCCTTAGAAGAAGACCATATTCTTCTTCTCTTTTCTCTCACCTAGACACCTAGTTTGATGCCTATGGAACCCCCATGCCCAAGGACTCTATTCCTCTAATTTTTGCACACCCCAAACCTCTCCCAAAGCTCTTTATTCAATGATAAAATTAGAATAAAATTCATTCAATAGATAGGGAATAGTAAGAATCCAAGTTAGGTCAAATTTCTAAACTAGGAATATCCAAACATAGGAAGTTGTTGGGGTACCCAACTCTTGGGTGCCTCCTCCACAATTTTTGGTATAGACCAGCAAGGGAGGGTGCATAAAAAAAAAGATTATTTTCATAGAATAAGAGAAGAATTAATTAAAAGAGGGGGCAGTACTCAAGGGAAGATGTTTTGGTCAACAGGGATTCTATCTCATAGAATCCTAAGCAAAATCAATTCCTCCTTT
Organism: Cocos nucifera; assembly: GCA_006176705.1. NCBI lineage: Eukaryota > Viridiplantae > Streptophyta > Magnoliopsida > Arecales > Arecaceae > Cocos > Cocos nucifera. Next base: position 32,752 of record QRFJ01004623.1, read on the forward strand.
GACTTAGTCTTCCACCTAACTTTCAAATATGACTTGAAGGAAGAGAGGGGGCATGAAAATTAAGAAGAAAGAGATTTTTCATAAAAAAATACCTAAAAAATAGGTATGGAGGGTGTTGGGACCAAGGTGGTGCAAGGAGATAGGGAGTCCTAGTCACACTAGGATTCCTATTTTGACTTGGTCAAACAAGGTCTTTTAACCAAATAAAATCAAGATTAAACCAACCCAATTAAATAAGGCCCTAACCCATTTATGGACTTAATTAAATTAGATTAAATTAAATTTTATTTTAATTTATTTTTTAATCAAATTAAAAAATTGGGTTAATCCGAGACCTAGTTAGACTAGGACTAGTTGTTCCTTGCACTTGGCTTATCCAATAAATCAATTGGACATAATTCAATCAAGTCCAAACTAAATCAAATTAAATCATATTTAATTAGACTTAATCTCAGTCTATTGGCTTAGTCAAATTAAGTCAATTAGCAATTTACTTGCTAATCAATCCTCCTGCAACACTTGCACTAGGTTAAACACCAATCGTATTGACTGTTTAAACCTAGAACTATTCTTAATCGTTGATCAACCATCCGATCAGGTTGTAAGCTCTAATGTGTGTGTCCTCATAGGTTTGAACCTAAGCTGGTAGCATAGGAATAAATTTTTGTACCAATCAAAATGATCATCTAGCAATGATATCTGATGGCCAGATAGGTCGAAGGTGTAGAACACTATCCTTAGAATTCATGCGGATATAGTTTCCATATAATTCATCCCCTTGACCACAATGCTCATAGGACACATCAGAGTTCAACTATCAACTCTGATCAGGTTGTCCATATTGTATTTCAAAATTTTAAATTCATCTGATGGATTCCCTGGCCAAGATTTTGCTATATTGAAATATAATAATACATTCTTCTCCAACTCTTGGAGTGGTCAATTCCATCTTGATCACACTCCAACTTTGCAAGTACTTGACTGTGCCCAGAAGCTTTCTATTATTGAATTAAAAATTTAGTTAGTCCGGTATCAAAGCATACTGAGTTGCTTGCAAGTTGCTGAGGTGATCTTAGGTCTAAGGGATACTTATACCTATATCCCATCAGAGACATTTTCAATAGCAGAATGCTCTGGAGTTGGTTACGGTCAATGATGATATACCCATACATCTCACCTATATGCCATACCAGTGTCTCCACATATCTTGGTTAAGAGGACAACCAACCTATATGGCATATAGCGACATATGCTTGATAGATGCTATCATCCTAATTAACAACCTATCATTTAGTCGTGAACAAATTTAAGGACTAATTGATAAATTCTCTCTTTATCGAAACTAAATAGTCCTAAGGACATCATCACAACAATGGAGTTCATTAGAAGATGTAAACCTATGATGAAAAAAGATGTCAAAATATTTTTCATTAATTATAATATCTCAACTATCAATAGGCTGATGATCGACTTTGGGACATAATTCCAAACAACTCCACTTGTCCTAAAGCCACTTAACACAATATCTAATATCCATCTTCGATTTATGGTTGTCGAACTCTTTGATTGCCAGGGCTTAAGTGAAGGGGTCAGCTAGGTTCTCCTTTCCATCGATCTTCTATAAGTCAATGTCACCATGATCCACGATCTCACAGACCAAATGGAAGCGGCGCAGAATGTGCTTTGTTCGCTGGTGTGCCTTTGGTTCCTTTGCTTGAGCTATGGCGCCAGTGCTGTCGCAATAGAGCAGGACTGGACCATCAATGGAAGGTGCTACTTCGAGCTCGGTGATGAACTTCCTCAGCCACACAGCATTCTTTGCTGCATCTAATGCTGCCATGTACTCTGCTTCATAAACAGAGTCAGCCACTGTATTCTGCTTGAAACTTTTCCAGCAGATCGCTCCACCATTTATAGTAAAGATATACTCCAACACACTTTTACTATCATCATGATCAAATTGAAAGCTGGAGTCTGTAAACTCTATAAGCTTTAGATCTGACTTACCATAAACCAACCATTGGTCCTTAGTATTTCTCAAATACTTAAGAATGGTTTTAACCATCTTTCAGTGATTTTCTTCAGGGTCAGACCGGCATCTACTCACTACTCCTAGTGAGTATGCCACATCTAGTCTCACATATGCCATTGCATACATAATAGACCCCACTATCGAAGCATATAGAATTCTACTCATACGCTCTCTCTTCAAGAGTTGTCGGACAATCCTTCTTAGAGAGAGAAATTCCTTGGCCTATCAGAAGATAGCCCTTTCTAGAATTTTTCATGCTGAACCTCTTCAGCATAGTTTCTATGTACGTGGATTGAGATATACCAAGCATCCTTTTAGATCTATCCCTATCGATCTTCATCCCTAGGACGTAGGATGCTTCAAGGAAGTCCTTCATAGAGAACTATGATGACAACCAGACTTTTATTTCTTATAGTATGGGGATGTCATTCTTGATTAAGAGAATATTGTCCACATACAAAATTAGGAATACCACTGCTAGACCATTTGCCCATTTGTAAATGCAGGATTATTCTTCGTTCTTAATGAAGCCATACATTTTGATTACTTTATCAAAATGCATGTTCCAACTTCGAGATGCCTGCTTTAATCCATAAATAGATCTCTGAAGCTTGCACACCGTGGACTCATCTATGGATGTGAACCCTTTAGGTTGTATCATATACACCTCATCGGTCAACTCTCCATTTAGGAAAGCTGTCTTCACATCCATCTGCTAGATCTCATAGTCTAGATGGACAACAATGGCAAGCATGATCCGAATGGACTTGAGCATTACTACAGGAGAGAATATCTCATCATAGTCAATACCATAATGTTGACGATACCCCATGGCAACCAGATGGGATTTATAGGTCTCCACCTTTCCATCTATGCTTCTCTTCCTTTTGAAGATCAATTTACACCCAATGGATTTAATCCCTTTAGATGGGTCAACTAATGTCCATACATCATTGACCTTCATGGAATCTATTTTGAATCTCATGGCTTCTAGCCATTTTTTAGAGTCGGATCTTTGCATCGCATCTATATAAGTGATTGGATCCTCATCGTTCTCATCGAGTTCGATGGGATAACCATCGTGGACCAAGAATCCTTAGTATCTGTATGGCATGGTACTCTATCGGATCGTCTTAATGGTGCAGGTTCACTAGGCTTCGAATCTGATATGATCAAATTCGACTTAGGTTCAACATTCTATGTCAGACTTTCTATCTATTGAACTTCATCAAGTTCAACATTAAAGGCAATAGTTCCTTCACTAAGGAACTCCTTTTCCAAAAAGGTTGTCCTATGGCTGACAAACACCTTTTGTTCATCAGCATGGTAGAAATAGTATCCTTTGGTCACTTTTAGGTACCCTATGAATGTACACTTATCAAACCTAGGTCCAAGTTTGTCTATAACTAACTGTCTGACATAAGTCGGGCACCCCCAAACCTTAAGGTGTGAAAGTGCTAGCTTACACCCTATCCATATCTCATATGGGGTTTTAGCTACATACTTACTTGAAATCCTATTTAATAGATAACAAGTCAACTCGAGGGCATATCCCTAGAAGGATATCGGCAAGCTGGCAAATCCCATAATGGATCGAACCATGTCTAACAACATCCGATTCCTCCTTTCAGACACACCATTATGCTGGGGTATTCTAGGAGGAGTCCATTGAAAGAGAATTCCATTCTCTCCTAGATATGTGAGAAACTCATCAGAAAGGTATTCTCCTTCTTGATCAGACCGAAGAGTTTTAATACTCTTCTTAGTTTATTTTTCTACTTCACTTCAAAATCGTTTGAACATTTTCAAAGAATCCAACTTATGTTTCATCAGATAGACATATTCATATCAGGATAGATCATCTATGAAAGTGATGAAGTAGACATATCCATCTCTGGCACTTATGCTCATTGGTCCACATACATCAGCATGTACTAGACCTAAGAGCTCGTTGGCTCTCTCACCTTTTTCAGTGAAAGATGACTTGGTCATTTTATCAAGAATATAGGACTCATAGGTTGGAAGTGATTCACAATTATTAACTTTGAGGATTTCCTTCTGAGTCAACCTGTTTATCCTATTCTTATTTATATGACCTAGCCTATAGTACCATAAGTAGATATCTGATACACTATCTAATCTAGGGTATTTGCCAATAGAATAGACTACATTAATAGATTGTGATAACATATATACACCATTATTCGATTATCCATAGAAAGCAGTAACACCATTCACCATGACATTGCAAACTCATTTCATTATTGAAATTTCATAATTGTTCATTGCCAAAAGGCCTACATAAATGATATTTATAAAGAAACTAGGATAGAAATGACAATCACTAAGAACAATGGTATGAGATTCAAATACAAGTTTCAAAATTTCTAAAACTAGAACTGAAGCTGGTCTTCCATCTCCAACATTCAGAAATCTCTCAGCTTGTTTGAATCTTCCACTGACCTACAACCCCTGCAATGAATTGCAAATATAGTAAGGGCTATCGGTATCCAATACCCAGTCAGTAATATCATAAATAGATAAATTGCAAGGAGTTATCATATAAATACCTTGTCCAGCAATAGCTTGCTTCTTTCTTTGCCTGTTCAGATCCAGGGAGGCAATGTACTGAGGACAGTTCCTCTTCCAGTACCACCGCTTCTTGCAAAAGAAGCATTCAGCTTGAGTCTTATCGGGCTTGATCTTCCTAATTTGGCCCTGTACTAATGTCCCAACCTAAACTTGCACCTTCTTTATTTTCTTCTTCTTGTTCTTCTTTTCTTTTCCAAAGGATCGAGAACTAGAAGATGAACCTCCCACTAAGTTCACCAACTCTTTATGGAGTTGGTGATCTTTCTCTAAGTTCTGAAGTAACCCCAGTAAGCCATGATAGCTTACTTCAGGCTTTATCATTCTATAATGAGTAAGGAAAGAGAGATAGGACTTTGGCAGCGAGTTCAGTATTGCAACTTTCTCAAGTTGTTCATATAAGAAAAAGGTGAGTTTGCTCAAGCACTCTATCAACTCGATCATATATAGTACATGATCAGTGATGGAGGCTCCATCTCGCATTTTGACGTTGAAGATGGTGCAACTAGTCTTGTGCCTCTCAACTTCATTGGGTGTGCCAAAAGAATCCTCTAATACTTAGAGCATTTCATTTGACTGAGCTATCTCAAACCTATGACTGAACTCATTGCTTACCACAGCCAGCATAATGTAGCACACCGTGGTTCGATCACTGAGCCACTTCTGATAAGTGACTCTGATTGTTCCACATGCATTGGCAACTGGCTCCTCGGGTGCAAGATCCATCAGCACATATGGGATCCATTCATGCTCCAAGATAATCTTCAACTTTCGGTACCAGCTATTGAAGTTGGATCCCACCAACATATCATTATCCAACAATGATCGGACTGAAAGGGAAGTGGCCATGTCTGCACCAAGGAAAATCAAAACCTAATTAGTAATTGATTCATCAAATCTAAAGATTTGGACTTTAATCAAAAGATTTCTCCCACTATTTTATTCGAATTGGTAGCCTCTACCTTCAATTCGAGGAATTACCCTAATTCCTTAGCGGATACTAGAATTTACATAGACTGCACATGAGCCCAACTTTGGTTGGCTAACACATGTACATTTAAGGGTAGGTTCATAACCAATTATTTCTCCAAATAATTTTTAGTAATTAAATTTTTCCCCAGCCCCTGATTAGTTGGTTTTGGCCTTCTCAAAAAAGGTCTAGTTAGGTCTAACCATTAACATGACCATACTTAGCCCATCTAATCAATGAATAATCAGGCCCAACTTTGGTTGGCCCACCTAACCACCATTTAGAAAGATGTATCAAAGAGATCATATAATGAATGATAATTCCATCAACCGAGGCCTTTGGGCCTCTAATGATTATCCAACTGATGGATCCATTATCACCCACTTTAATGGGAGGCTATGATCCAGTTATCATATAACTATTTCATTTTAGAAACCTAATAATTTTAAAGAATTTATTCATAGAAGTTAGTAGGTCAGATTAACCAGCTTGTCATGATCATCCCATTGGCTTCACCAAGTCAGCTTAAGGGAGACCACAAACAGGCTGGTCTAGGAGCACCTAAATCAGTCACACTGATTTAACTAGCTGACATGGGTCAGCTCGAATAGTTAAGTGATTCAATCAAAATATAATCTCACCAAAAGGATAGGTAGGTTCGATCGGTGGGAGGGTCTGCCAAAGCTTGCCTTAGAAACCATCAAAAATGGCCAGGTAAGCGGGCTATCAATTTAAAACCATCAATCTGGTTTACCTTAGACACCAATTGGTTTAATTAGTTTTAATTAAATCAATCTAACAGTTTGTACTAGACCACATAGCCAAGAATCATGTCCATCTTGGATCTTGTTAAAGACATGGACTTGACCAACTACACCTATTATAATTGATCTAGAGAATCCTTGATCTAATCTAAGACAATAATTGATTAGATTTAGTCAATTATCTAATTAAGTTCATTCTTTAATCTAACCCTAGGTCTAACCTAATTAATGGACCTAATCCTCACTAATCCATTTAAACCAATGTGTTATGATTTGTATCTTAGGATCTTTAATTCATAATCCTAGATCCTAATAAATCAACTTCTTTATTCTCAATTAAGTTTTGGATTGAGGGTTGGGGTTCGACTTCTCAAAAATAATTTTTATATTTATAAAATATTTTTATAACATGATTTTATCAATCAAGTTGCATGTTTGATTCATAATCAATATGCAAGTAAAATAAATATAAAACTACTTTAGATCTAATTTAAATAGGTTCATGTAATTAAAATAGTTTCAATAATAATCAATCATAAATCTTCACAGATCAAATATAATATATTTATGATAATTAAAATTAAATTAAAATATTTTTAATTAGATCATAAAATCTTTTAGAACTAATCTAAAATTTTATGATCAATATTTTAGATCAGCACGTACTAGGATAATCTATTCACTATAAGGGGTAAACCTTACAACAGACAACCTTATGGCTGTCTGTGCAATCTAAAATATTTTATTTTTAGATCTAAAACTATTTTAAATCTATTAAATCATAAATAAAATTAGATCAAATCTAATAAATTTATGATTAGAGTTAGATCATCATGAACTAGGATAACCTTTCCACTGTAAGGGGTAAACCTTATAGTAGGACAACCTTATGGCAGTTTGTGAGATCTAAATCTTTTTTAAAAAATTTAAATTTAATAATTAGATTATATATTAGATCTAATCTAAGAAATAATCTAGGACATAAGCTCTGATACCAATTGAAGGAACTAGATCTAGGATTTCACGGATAGATCTTGAAACTTTTCAAGATCATGCAATGAAAGACTTAAATAAATTAAATATTTATTTAAATAAATATATAAACACCTAGATCATAGATCTATCACACGATCAAGGTATGATATTGAATAAAAAATTAAAATTAAAATAAGAAAGAAAAAGTTGATCAAATCAACTTACTGAAGGGAAAATTCTATTTCCTAGATAAGCTTCGTTCAGATCTGATTTGATAAAGAAAAATATTTCAAAATTTTTTTTTAGATCCAAATCAGATATGAGATTCTTCAGATCTAATTTTATTAATTTAATAAAATAAAAATAAAAATAAAGTAAATTAAATCTAATTTAATTGTATCTTGTTATGGGTAATCCTATTATTCTGTGATGATCTCGATGTTTGTCTGAGGTTTTAGATGTAGCCATGCAAGTGCCTAGCCTTTACCAATATCCACTCAGGCAGGATCTAGAGATCTTTTTCTTCTCAATCTATACTCCAAAGATCAGATCTGGATATGATCTTAAAGATCTTCAAAACACCTTTTGAAGATCGGGTGTTGTCTCTTGTAATAGTGCTGCCTTCTTTCTTGTCGCCTTTCTCTTGCTTGGATCACACCAGACTCGAGCCCAAATCTTCTTGGGCATGGAGAGGAGAGAGAGAATATTAAGATGGCATGGAGAGGGAGGGAGAGAAGCCATGTGGCATGGGCAAAGGGTAGAGGATTTAAATCCTAGGCACAGATAAGGTTTACATAGACCCCGCACCATGCAGTGCCACATCATCCCGACCAATCACGGCTCTTTGTGCAATCAGATCTAAATCTGATTGGTGGGATGACATCATCTGATTTAATTAGATTAGAGTCCCTCACAAACCTCCTTAGATGGTGCCAAGACTGGTCAAAGATGACTCTTTGGCGCCACCCAAGTTGAATGCATGAAGCAACTAGAGTCCCATCTGTATGGGACTCCAATCCTTATCCACTTTAGGTGCATGCCTCTCTAGGCATGCACCGCTCATGCGCCCCTTGCCTTTCTACTATTTAGCAGCTGGACAAGGGTCAAAGCTCTCTCCTATGGGTGCATGAAACATGGGCAGATATCTAAGTATCAAAGTTCAACATTTGACCAAAGTCCAAAGATAAGATTTAGCAGGTGACGAAAAATGGTAGGTGTTATCTCAAATTTATCTTATAAATTAAGACAACCCTTTTTTGATCTGAACAAGCTCCAGTCAGATCAAGTAAAGATTCTTAAGTGAGCCTAAACATATTTGGCTCAGTCGAGACAACTCTTAATGATTGTTGAAGGAGAATATCAGGCTCAATCATGTGCTAGCACGATTTCCTTGAACCTAATTGAATTTTATTCAAATCAATTGAACTCGGTTCGTCCAATTGATGATATCCAGATCCAAACCCTTGTTTGTATGATCCAGTTAGATTTAGTTTTATATCGTAATGGGATATATCATGATCTCTATCATCGACATCATCGAAACATCTTCTGATGAATCAGAACTTTTCTAATTCAAATAATTAGTATGATCGATCATCCAAATCATTCTAATTGCTTCTAAAATCCACCAGTGACACCTAGCAGTATGTGGTGGCAACCCATTAGAACTAAAAATAAACCTCTCGGTGTAGTTACCTATGTGATTAAGTTCCTCTATCTTGAGCCCCGATTGGATTAGGGTTTAAGGTGATCTCATCAAACCCTAATTTCCATCATATGAATTAAACATTTGATTCAAGTCTAATATAAAAATCCTAATAGAAACTCTTTCTATTAGTTCACTCTGCCATAGCCATGGGCTCCTAGACTTGATTCTCATGATCATCATAGGATTGCTTCTCATCTTCCGAGATAGATAGATCCCCTATTGGTGCAATCAAATTCCTACAATAAACATTCTATAGCCAACATACACCTCAGGATTCCAAATGCCTAGGAGATTGAGTTATGGTGTAGTCAAACTATAACTCCCTCAAGATGAACTATCGATGCACCTCAGGTCAAAGAACTAGACACACCACTGCAGCTTCGAGCTAGTCATTGATGAGAAGACAGACTTTCTGATGACTGCTCGAGGTGGTCACGCTCAGTGCTCTTATTCTCTAACGAGTACCTATACTCTCACTCTGATGTCTCTACACCATAGACTCAAGATTCACCTATCATAAAGAAGCGATCATACACCAACCATTCGGATCAATCACCATCCTCATGATGATCCTTTGGTCGGAAGCATTTTATGAGTTAATAATAAAAATTCATGTCTTAAATTTTCAACTCTTGAAAATATGAACTATCATTACCATTAACTCAAGTGAGGCATCACAAACACTTTCAAATATACACTATGATAGAAAATAACCGATTCTATTATTTATAGTCAAAATTATAATTTTGCCCTTAGATGTGTATTACAAGTGTTAGCCAATTTTGGCTGCTAGGGCACACATATCTAAGAAACTCCTACTTGACCTAAAGTCAATTGGCTACAAATCTAAGTTCCATCTTCTTAAGGTGGGTTTCGATCTTCTGCTGACCTAACGACTTTATGATTGGGTCTGCCGCATTGTCTGCGGAGTTGACTCTCTTGACCTTGACATAACCCTTCTCAAGGTAATCATGGATAAGGTAGTATCATCGCTCGATGTGCTTGGATTTCTAGTGAGATCTCGGCTCCTTAGTAAGGGCTATGGCACCATTATTGTTGCAGTATAGAGAAATGGCATCTGATGGCATCACTCCAATTTCTATGGTGAATTTTTTATACTAGAATGCCTCCTTCGTAGCTTCTGACGTAGCAATGTATTCTGCTTCCATAGTGGAATCTGCTATCACTGTCTGCTTGAAATTTTTTCAACTGACAGAACCACCATTACACACAAATAAACTTTCAGATGTCGACTTTCGATCATCTATATCGGATATAAAATCCAAGTCTGTATACCCCTAAATTTGGAGTTCTTCATTACCAAAAACCAACAATATATCCTTAGTTTTTCTCAAGTACTTAAGGATACATTTCACAAAAGTCCAGTGTTCTTCATCTGGATTTGACTAATATCTGCTCACGATACTCACAGCATGGGCTATATCAGATCGTGTACATAACATGGCATACATGAGGCTCCCTATTGCTGATGCATAAGGGATCTTGCTCGTGCATTCTATCTCCTCAAGTGTGCTAGGGCACATCTTCTTAGAGAGATGAATGCCATATCTCAAGGGTACCAAACCCCTCTTGGAGTTTTCCATGCTAAACTTCTTTAGCACTTCCTCTATGTACATCTTCTATGAAAGACCTAGCATCCTATTCAATCTATTTCTATAAATCTTAATTCCTAGAATGAAGGATGCTTGTCCAAGGTCTTTCATGTAGAATTCTTTAGATAACCATATTTTAGCTATGGTCAACATAAAAATATCATTCCTAATAATGAGGATATCATCCACGTACAGTATGAGGAAGATAATAGCGCTTCCATTGATCTTTTTGAAGATACATGGTTCCTCCTCATTTTTGATGAAACCAAATAATTTGATCATTTTATTAAATCGAGTATTCCAGCTCCAAGATGCTTGCTTAAGTCTATATATGGATCTTTGCAGCTTGCACACTTTGTGATCAACATCACTGAATGTGAAACCTAGCAGCTGTTCTATATAGATATCTTCCTCAAGGTATCCATTTAAGAATGTCATTTTCACGTTCATTTGCCATATTTCATAATCAAAATAGGCTACAATAGCAAGAAATATGCGGAGGGACTTTAGCATAGCTACTGATGAAAAGATATCTTGATGGTCAACGCCTTCGCACTGACTATACCCTTTTGCCACTAATCTAGCTTTGAATGTCTTCACATTTCCATCTACACCAATCTTTTTCCTGTAAATCCATTTATACCCAATAAGTACTATACCTTTTGGTGGATCTACCAAGGTTCAAACTTGGTTTGAGTGCATTGAGTCAATTTCTGACTTCATTGCCTCTAACTATTTCTCAAAGTCAATATCTAATATCGTCTCATCATAGGTTTTAGGATCATCACCATGAACCCCATTACCTATGAGGAATATTTTCTCTACTTTCTCTAAGATAGTACCTAAGTACCACTCAGAGGGATGGAAAATCCTTTCTGATCTACGAGGTGGAGGAGGTAGTGATTGTTTTGGCTCAACCTGATTTGGTTCCATAGGGTCTTTAGCTTGTTGCTCTTGTGAGACTTTCTCCTCGAGCTTAACCTGCTTTCCAATACCGCTATCTTAAATAAAATACTTTTCAAGAAAGATGGCATGCCAACTCATAATCACATTGTGGTCTTCTGAAATGTAGCAATAATATCCTAGTGACTCTTTAGGATATCCTATAAATCAAGCTCTAAAAGACCTAAAATCTAACTTATCCGCTTGTTGTCTTTTGACGTGAGCGGGACAACCCCAAATTCTGAGATGATTCAAACTTGATTTCTTACCACGCCATATCTCATATAGTGTGGTAGGAATGATTTTAGATGAAACCCTATTCAGTAAATATATAGCAGTTAATAGACTATGTCCCCAAAGAAAATTAGAAAGGTCTGTAAAGCACATCATGGATCGGACCATATCTAATAGGGTCCAGTTCCTCTATTCTAAAACCTCATTGAGTTGAGGTGTTTCAGGTGGATTCCATTAAGAGATTATGCTATTTTGCTTGAGATAGTCAAGAAATTTCTGACTAAGATATTCACCTCCTCGATCTGATCGAAGAATCTTAATGAATTTTTTAGTTTATTTCTCTACTTCATATCTGAATTCTTTGAACTTTTTAAAAGCTTCAGACTTATGTCTCATAAGATACACATACCCATATCGAGATAAATCATCGATAAAGATAATAAAGTAGACAAAGTTGCTTCTAGCCGGTACATCAAATGGACTACATACATCAGTATGTACTAGAGCAAGTAGATCTGTGGCCCTTTCGCCATGTCCCATAAAAGGGAGCTTAGTCATTTCGCCATGAAGATATGATTCATGAATTGGTTATGACTCGAAAGTCAACAGACTCAATAGCCCAATTTTTTTCAATTTGTTAATCCTATCTTCTGCTATATGACCTAGCCTTAGGTGCCATAGACACCTATCATTTGGACTATCCCTGGTTCGATTTACAGCATTCACATTTTGCTTGATGTTAAAGATAGATACATCAATATGTAACTGATAGAGATTGTTAATAAGAAAACCACTTGCAATTTTATTTCTTTCATAAAGAATATTACAATGATCCTTAAGAAAACTAATTACATAGCATTCTTGTGCTAAATATGAAATAGAAATTAAATTCCTACTTGCAACAGGTACATAATAACAATCCCTAAGTACTAAATCTAAGCTAGATGGTAGTCGAAGAGGGTAGATTTCCATGGCCACAGCAACAACTCTTGCTCCATTTTCGATGTATAGGATCATCTCACCATCCCTCAACATCTTGCTATCCTCAAGACCCTGCATGAAAGTGCACAAATGAGCACTAGAACTAGAGTCAAGCACCTAACTGGATGCAGAAGAAACCATAAGGTTAGATTCAATAATGAGCATACCTTCAGAAGAACCTGTCTTCTTCTTATTCATCAAGATGACTAGGTCTATAGGGCAGTTCTGCTTCCAATGGATGTCAGTTTTATAATGAAAATACTTTCTTTTGTCAGCGGCCTTCTTCTATAGCTCTGTCTTCTTTTTCTTTCTACCTTCTACCTTCTGCCTTTTCATAGACTTCTTCTTTCTAAAAGACTCTCTTGGAAGAAGTCTATTCCATAGCAAGTATTGAGCCTTTAGAACCTTTCATAGAAAGCTCAGCAGTAACAAGCATGTTCATAAGCTCGACCAGAATACTCTGAAGTTTATGCATATGATAATTCATGATGAACTGCCCATATGCATCAGTCAAGAATTGTAAAATTATGTCATTCTACAGATCCTGGTCTAACTTCACTCCGAGCTTCTCAAGCTCTTCCAAATCCTTCATTATCATCAGATAATAATCTTAGACTAACTGTCTATCATGCATTTTAGTCTTAAATAGTCATTTAGTGATCTGATATTTGGCTGCAAGACTCTATTTACCAAACAACTCTTGTAGGTGAGCTAACATTTGGTGGGCAGTCTTGATATCTTCATGTTGGCACTGAAGCTCATCAGACATCGAGCCCAACATGTAATAACTAATCTTGTTATCTTCATCCATCCATTTGTCAAGAGATGCTCTCTGTTCAGTGGATGGACATGCTGGTAAGGTGGAAGGAATCTGGTCCAATACATAAGTTAACTTCTTATAATTCAAAATAATTTTGAAGTTTCGAAGCCAATTCTTATAATTTGATTCGATCAGTCTGTGGATGTCCAGGATATGGGCTAGTGGGTTGGATGCAGACATTTTTTTTTCTATAGAGAGTCAAAGTTTCTAGTTAGATTTTGTAATTAAGACTTAAACAATTTATTTAGAAATTTGATTTTTAAACAAATTAAGTCCCACTATTTTTTTGAATCCCTACACTCACTCTGTAGAGATGCGAAGATCTTCATGATTAATGATTTCTAGGAGGTGGTGCAGTCCCACCAACTGACTCATCACCTCACCTAACAGTTATTGGTGATGGGTTAGCTAATGAGTGAATAACTCTTGTCCAATAATTTTCTAATCATGGTGCACCTAGGCTTGGTCTCTAATTCATGAATCTCATCATGCTCGAAATATTGATCCACTTCTTAGTTAAGTCAGATCCACCATTTGCGTAGATTAGATTCCTAATTGGATCTCTCACCATATCCAAAATATTGAGCCTAATCCATCCTCCAGCCCATAGCATCCAATGCCTAATAGACATGGTTGCATCTTTCTGATGCAACTGAACCACTATGATCAGCCGAGAACAATCAACCTCGAGAAGGGCCTGCACATCTATAATGGTAGAAGACCTTAGACTTAACCTTTTCTTAAGAAGATTTGATATAGATCTCTTTAAACTTGACTTGACACAGTCATAACCATTATGACTAACCTAGTGGCATGGGTTAGTTCGGATTATTAGCCACCTCAGATCAAGACTGAGTCAACAAATATGGCCAGGTAAGTGAGACCGATAGATAGGATATGCCATTAACTCGACAAGAATGCATTCGAGTTGAGTAGCTTCCAATTAAAAATCAGTCAGTCGTATCTGCCAAGCTTACCTTAGACACCAAATTATTAAGCCAGAACCAATCAAGTTAGCCTATAATCCAGACTCTAACCACTGAGCTTAATTAGGTCTTAACTTGATCAATCACTCATGTGACTCGATCTTGATCCTGACTTAATCCTATTAGGCTGGTCAATTTAAGCACTTGATCTCATCTAACTGACTCTTGATTTGGTTTGATCAATCGCTAGATCTAATTGAGCTATCCAAGCCCGAACCCAATTTTATGAATATATCTTAGATCTATAAATTTTTAATTTTAGATCTAATATATTTCATAATTTTAATTCTTAATTAAGTTTAGGATTCGTAAATAAAATATGTAATTAAAATCCTAGATTTTTAGGATCTAGGATTTTGTAGAAAATAAGATTTTTGATTTTTGATTAAGAATGAATGTGCAGCACCCCTACACATCATAAGAACACCCCATCGAATGGGAGAAAAGGGTGTTTAAACCCTACTTTATCCTTATGATTGGATGGCCAAGGGAAAGCCTTAATCAGAAATATGATGAATCTACAAAACTAGTTAGATCTACATATATATCACATATATAAAATTGATCTAACTTAAAAACATGTCTTGCATACATCTCATGTATCATATCATGCATGTTTTCAGATTTAAATTATCTCATAAACATCTAAATAAAAAATTTAAATTTAATCATATCAAACTAAATTTATTCAAGATAATTTTGTAGAACTATTTTACAACTAGTCTAAACATACATCTATCATATCTCATATGAATTAAACAAATTTATTTTCTATTTTTTTTAGATCTAATTATAATATTTATAATATTAAAAAATAATAAATAAATATATCTAAAATTATAATTAATTAAATTAAAACTATGATCATCCTAGACTATACATAGAATAATTCTATTCCTAGTCTAGTCATGCATCTCATACATCTTAGATCTAGATTATTTAATTTTTTTAATTTCTAATTTTAGATCTAATCACATCTAATATGATATCTAAAATTATCTAATTATTAGATTAAAATTAGATCTAAATAATTATGAAACCTGGCTCTAAAATCGGTTGAAGGAAAAACCCTATTTCCCGGGTTAGGTTCGTTCAGATTTGATTTGATCAAGAGGGATATTTTAAAAATTTTTCTCTTAGATCCAAATCAGATCTGAGACTCTTTAGATCTAATTTTATTAATCAAATAAAATAAAAAATAAAAATAAATTAAATTAAATCTAATTTAATTATACCATATTATGGATAATCCTATTATCCTATGATGATCCCGATGTTTACCTAAGGTTCTGGATGTAGCCACGCAAGCGCCTGACCTCTACCGATATCTACTTGGGTAGGATCTAGAGATCTTCTCCTTCTCAATTTGTACTCCAAAGATCAGATCTGAATCTGATCTTGAAGGTCTTCAAAATACCTTTTGAAGATTGGGTGTTGTCTTTTGCAGTAGTGCTGCCTTCTTCTTTTTTGTCATCTTTCTCTTGCTTAGATCATACTAAACTTGAGCCCAAAGCTTCTTGGAAAAGGAGAGGAGAGAGAGAATCTAAAGATGGCATGGAGAGAGAGGGAAAGAAGCCATGTGGCATGGGCAAAGGGTAGAGAATCTAAATTCTAGGTGCAGACAAGGTTTATATAGATCCTGCTGTGCCATGCAGTGCCACATCATCCCGATCAATTACGACTCTTCATGCAATCAGATCTAAATCTAATTGATGAGATGATATTATCTAATCCAATTAGATTAGAGTCCCTCACAAACCTCCTTAGGTCACACCAAGATGGTTCAAAGATGACTCTTTGGCCCCACCCAAGTTGTATGCATGAAGCAACTGGAGTCCCATCTATATGGGACTCCAATCCTTATCCATTGTGGTTGCACGCCTCCCTAGATGTGTGTCCCTTGCCTTTTTGCTATTTAGTAAGTGGACAAGGGTCAAAGCTCTCTCCTATGTGTGCATGACATATGAGCAGATGTCTAAGTATTAAAGGTCAACATTTGACCAAAGTTCAAAGATAAGATTTAGCAGGTGACGAAAAATGGCAGGTGTTATCTTAAATTTATCATATAAATTAAGACAACCCTTTTCTGACCTAGACAAGCACCAGTCAAACTAAGTAAATATTCTTCAGTGAGCCCAAACATATTTGGCTCAGTCGAGACAACTCTTAATGATTGTTGAAGGAGAACATCAGGCTTAATCATGTGCTAGCACGATTTTCTTGAACCTAGTTAAATCTTATTCAAATCAATTGAACTAGATTAGTCTAATTGATGATATCTAGATCCAAACTCTTGTTTGTGTAAATCAATTAGGTTTAGTTTTGTATGGTAATGGGATATGTCATGATCTCTATCATCGACATCATCGAAACATCTTTCAATGGATTAGAACTTTTCTGATTCAAACAATTCGTATGATCGATCATCCAAATCATTCTAATTACTCTCAAAATCCACTAGTGATACCTAGCAGCATATGGTGGCAACCCATCAGAACTAAAAATGAACCTCTCGGTGCAATTACCTATGTGATTAAGTTTCTCTATCTTGAGCTCCGATTGGATTAGGGTTTAAGGTGATCTCGTCAAATCCTAATTTCTATCATATGAATTAATCATTCAATTCAAGTCCAATATGAAAATCCTAATAGAATCTCTTTCTATTATTTCACTCTGCCATGGCCATGGGCTTATGGACTTGATTCTCATGATCATCATAGAGCTGCTCCTCTTCTACCGAGGTAGATAGATCTCCTATTGGTGCAATTCAATTTCTATAATTAACAAGCTATAGTCAACATACACCTCAGGATTCTAAATGGCTAGGAGACCAAGTTATGGTATAGTCAAACTATAACACCCTCAAGGTGAACTATCGATGCACCTTAGATCAAAGAACCAGACACACCACTATAGCATCGAGCCAGTCATTGATGAGAAGGTAGACTTTCTGATGACTATTCGAGGTGGTCATGCTCAGTGCCCTCATTCTCTAACGAGTATCTGTACTCTTACTCCAGTGTCTCTACACTATAGACTCAAGACTCATCTACCCTAAAAAAGCGATCGTACGCCAATCTTCTAGATCAATCACCATCCTCATGATGATCCTATGGTTGGGAGCATTTTATGAGTTAATAATAAAAATTCATGTCTTAAATTTTCAACTCTTGAAAATATGAACTATTATTACCATTAACTCAAGGGATGTATTGAAGAAAAAATCTAGATTTTCTGGATCAGGTTTGCTCAGATCTGATTGGATCAAGAGAGATATTTCAAAAATTTCTCTTTTGAATCCAAATCAGATCTAAGATATTTCAAATCTGACTAATAAAATAAAATAAAAGTAAATTAAAATATATTTAATTTTATATCTTTTGTTGGATAATCAGATTATCCTATGATGATCCTGCTGATTGTCTGAGGTTCTAATCTAGCCATGCAAGTGCCTGGCCTCTATCAATATCCACTCGAACTGAATCTAGAGATCCTTTTCTTTTTTATCATCACTCTAAAAATTAGATCTAGATCTGATTTGGAGAATCTTTAGAACTTCTTTTGAAGATTTGGAATCATCTCTTGCAGTAGTGCTGCCTTCTTTCTTTCTCGTCACCTTTCTCTTGCCTGGATTGCACCAAACTAGAGCCCAAATCCCCTTGGGTGTGGAGAGGAGAAAAGGGACCTGAAGATGGTGTGGAGGGAGAGGGGCAGCCTTATGGCATGGGCTATTGGAGATCTTCTCTAAAGCTTGGCACAGACAAGGTTTTTATAGACCCTGTTGCACCATGCAGTGCCACATCATCCTTACCAATTACGTCACTTCGTGTAATCAGATCTAAATTTGATTGGTGGGATGATATCACCTGATCCAATTAGATGAGAGCCCCTTTTAATCATCCTTAGATGGCATCTAAGACTGATCAAAGTCTATTCCTTGGCACCACCTAAGTAGATACCCCAAAGTAACTGGAGTCCCATCTGTATGGGACTCCAGACACCTCTATCCATGGGTGCACACCTCCCTAGGTGTGCACCCTGGTCCATCAGCTTTTTAGCTGGTTGACTATTACAAAATAAATCTCCTATGGATGCATGACACATGGGCAGATGTCTAAGTGTCAAAGATCAATGTTTGATCAAAGTCAAAAGACAAGAATTAGCAGGTGATGGAAAATGACAGATATTGTCTCAAATTTATCTCATAAATTAAGACAATGCTTTTTTAACTTGGACAAGATCTAGTCAGACCAAGAAAAGGTACCTGAGTAAGCACAAACTCATTTGGCTCAGTCGAGACAACTTTTAATGATTGTAGAAGGAGAACGTTAGGCTCAATCGTGTACTAGCATGATTTTCTTGAACCTAGTTGAATCTAATTCAAATCAATTGAATTGGGTTAGTCTAGTTGATGATATCCAAATCCAAACCCTTATTTGTGTGATCTAGTTAGATTCAGTTCTGTATGATATTGAAATATGTCATGATCTCTATCATCGATATCATCAAAATACCTTCCGATGGATCAGAACTTTTTTGATTCAAACAACTAGAATGATCGATCATCCAAATCATTCTAATTGCTCACAAAATTCACCAGTGACACCTAACAGTATATGGTGGCAACCCATCAAAATTGAAAATGAACCTCTTGGTGTAGCTACCTATGTGATTAAGTTCTTTTACCTTGAGCCCCGATTAGATTAGGATTAAGGTGATCTTGTCAAACCCTAATTATGTCATATGATTTAATCATTTGATTCCAATCCGATGTGAAAACTTTAATAGAAACTGTTTCTATTATTTCACTGTACCATGGCCATAGGCTTATGTACTTGATTCTCATGATCATCATAGGACTGCTCCTCATCTATCGAGGTAGATAGATTCTCTCTTGGTGCAATCCAATTCCTACAATGAACATGCTATAGCCAACATACACCTCAGAATTTCGAATGATTAGGAGATTGAGTCATAGTGTAGTCAAACTCTAACACCCTTAAGGTGAACTGTCGAGGCATCTTAGATCAAAGAACAAGACACACCATTGTAGCTTCGAGCCAGTCATCGACGAGAAGGTAGACTTCCTTATGACTGCTCGCTGTGGTCATGCTCAGTGCCCTCATTCTCTAACGGGTACCTATACTCTCACTCTAATGTCTCTACTCCATAGACTCAAGACTCATCTACTATAAAGAAGCGATTGTATATCAACCTTCTGGATCAATAACCATCCTCATGATGATCCTACGGTCGGAAGCATTTTATGAGTTAATAACGAAAATTCATGTCTTAAATTTTCAACTCTTAAAAATATGAATTATCATTACCATTAACTCAAGGGATGTATCATAGACACTAAATATACATTTATGATAGAAAATAACCTATTGTATTATTTATAGTCAAAATTATAATTTTGCTCCTAGAAGTGTATTACAAGTGTCAGCCAATTCTAGCTTCTAGGGCACACATATCTTACAAACTCCCACTTGACCTAAAGCTAATTAGCTATAAATCTATGTCCTATCTTCTTAAGGTGGGCTTCGATCTTCTACTGGCCCAACGGCTTTGTAAGTGGATCTACTACATTGTTTGCGAAGTCGACTCTCTTGACCACGACGTAACCCTTCTCGAGGTAATCACGGATGAGGTAGTATCACCACTCGATGTGCTTAGATTTTTGGTGAGACCTTGGCTCCTTAGCAAGGGCAATGGTGCCATTATTATCGCAGTATAGAGGAATGGCAATCGATGGCATCACTCCGATCTCTATGGCAAACTTCTTGTACTAGAATGCCTCCTTCATAGCTTCTGATGCAGCGATGTATTCTACTTCCATGATGGAATCTGCTCACTGTCTGCTTGAAACTTTTTCAACTGATAGCTCCATCATTACACACAAATAGACTTCTAGATGTCAACTTTCGATCATCTACATCGGACATAAAATCCGAGCCTATGTATCCCTGGACTTGGAGTTCTCCATTATCAAAAACCAACAATATGTCCTTAGTTCTTCTCAAGAACTTAAGAATATATTTCATTGAAGTCCAGTGTTCTTCACCTGGATTCGACTGATATCTGCTCGTGACACTCACAGCATGAGCAATATCAGGTCGTGTACATAACATGGCATACATGAGACTCCCTATTGCTGAAGCATAAGGAATCTTGCTCATGCATCCTATTTCCTCAGGTGTGCTAGGGCACATCTTCTTGGAAAGATGAGTGCCATGTCTGAAGGGTACCAAACTCCTCTTAGAGTTTTTCATGCTAAACCTCTTTAGCACTTTCTCTATGTACATCTTCTATGAATGTCCTAGCATCCTATTCGGTCTATCTCTATAGATCTTAATTTCTAGAATAAAGGATGCTTCTCCTAGGTCTTTCATGGAGAATTCTTTGGATAACCACATTTTAACTATGGTCAACATGGAATATCATGTCCAATAAGGAGGATATCATCTACGTACAATACGAGGAAGACAACAGTGCTCCCACTGACCTTTTTGAAAACACATGGTTCCTCCTCGTTCTTGATGAAATCAAATAATTTGATTACATCATTGAAAGGAGTATTGCAGCACCGAAATGCTTGCTTAAATCCATATCTGGATTTTTGCATCTTGCATACCTTGTGATTAGTATCACTGAATGTGAAACCTAGCGGCTGATCTATATAGATATCTTCCTCAAGATATCCATTTAAGAATGCCAATTTCACGTCCATTTGCCATATTTCATAATCAAAATAGGCTGCAATAGCAAACAATATGCGAATGAATTTTAGCATAGCTACTGGTGAAAAGATATCTAGATAGTCAATGCCTTCACATTGACTATATCCTTTTGCCACTAATCTAGCTTTGAATGTCTCCACATTCCCATCTACACCAATCTTTCTTTTATAGATCCATTTACACCCAATACGTACTATACCTTCTGGTGGATCTACCAAGGGTCAGACTTGATTTGAGTGCATCAAGTCAATTTCTGATTTCATTACCTCTAATCATTTCTCAGAGTCGATATTCGATATCGCCTCATTATAGGTTTTGGGATCATCACCATGAACCCCATTACCTACGAGGAATATTTTCTCTATTTTCTCTAAAATAGTACCTAAGTATCTCTCATGGAGACGTGAAATCCTTTTTGATCTATGAGATGGAGGAGGTAGTGATTATATTGGCTCAACCTGATTTAGTTCCATTTGGTCCTTAGCTCATTGCTCTTGTGAGACTTTCTCATCGAGCTTGATCTGCTTTTCAATGTCGCTATCCTGAATAAACTAATTTTCAAGAAAGATGTCATGTCGACTCATAATTACATTATAATCCTTTGGAGTGTAGAAATAACATTCTAATGACACTTTAGGATATCGTATAAATTAAGCTTTAAAAGATCTAAAGTCTAACTTATCCGCTTATTATCTTTTGATATGAGCCGGACAATCCCAAATTTTGAGATGACTCGGACTTAGTTTCTTACCATACCATATCTCATATGGTGTGGTAGGAATGGTTTTAGAAGAAATCCTAGTCAGTAAGTATATTGCAGTTAACAAACAGTGTCTCCAAAGAAAATTAGGGAGGTCTGCGAAGCTCATCATGGATCGAATCATATCTAATAGGGTCCAGTTCCTCCATTCTAAAATCTTGTTGAGTTGAGGTGTTCTAGGTGGAGTCCATTGAGAGACTTTGCCATTTTTTTTCAAATAGTCCAAAAATTTTCAACTAAGGTATTCACCTCGATCTGATCGAAGAACCGTAATGAGTTTTCCAATTTGCTTTTCTACGTCATGTCTAAATTTTTTGAACTTTTCAAAAGCTTCAGACTTGTGTCTCACAAGATATACATATCTATACCTAGAGAAATCATCGATAAAGATTATGAAGTAGACAAAATTGCCACTAATCGGCACATCAAATGGGCCACACACATCAGTATGTACTAGGGCAAGAAGATTCGTGGCCCTTTCGCCATATCCTACAAAAGGAAGATTAGTCATTTTGCCATGAAGAGAAGATTCATAAATTGGATATGACTCGAAAGTCAACAGACTCAGTAGCCTGATTTTCTCTAATTTGTTAATCCTATCTTCTACTATATGATCTTGTCTTAGGTGCCATAGATACCTATCATTTGGACTATCCCTAGGTCATTTCATGACATTCACATTTTGCTCGATATTAAAAATAGATACATCAATATGTAATTGGTAAAGATCGTTAATAAGAAAACCACTTACAATTTTATTTTTTTCATAAAGAATGTTACAATGGTCCTTAAGAAAACTAATTACATAGCCTCATAGTGCTAGGCATGAAATAGAAATCAAATTCCTTCTTACTGTAGGTACATAATAACAATCTTTTAATGCTAAGTCTAAACCAGATGGTAGTCGAAGAGGATATATTTCCATGAACATGGCAGCAACTCTTGCTCCATTTCTGATGCGTAGGATCATGTCACCATCCATCAAGATCCTATACGAAAGTGCACAAATGAGCACTTGAACCAGAGTCAAGCACCCAACTGGATGCAGAAGAAACCGTAAGGTTAGACTTAATAACGAGCATACCTCTAGAAGGACCTGCCTCCTTCTTATTCTTCAGGGTGGCCAAGTAAGTAGGGCAGCTCCGCTTTCAGTGGTCGTCATTATTACAATGAAAATACTTTTCTTTGTCAGTGGCCTTCTTCTTTAGTTCTATCTTTTTCTTCTTTCCTCTTTCCACCTTCTGCTTTTTCACAAATTTTTTCTTCTTTCCAAAAGACTTTCTCTTGGAAGAAGTTCATTCCATAGCAAGCACTGAGCCTTTAGAATCTTTCATAGAAAGCTCAGCAATAACCAGCATATTCATAAGTTCGGCTAGGGAATTTTGAAGTTTATGCATATGGTAGTTCATGATGAACTGCCCATATGCATCAATCAAAGATTGCAAAATTATATCATTCTATAGATTTAGGTCCAACTTCACTCTGAGCTTCTCAAGCTCTTCCAAATCATTGATCATCATCAGATAATGATTTTGGACTGACTGCCCATCATGCATTTTAGTCTTGAATAGTCATTTTGTGATTTGATATTTGGCTACGTGACTCTATTAACCAAACATCTCTTATAGGTGAGCCAACATTTGGTGGGCAGTCTTGATATCTTCATGTTGGTGCTGAAGCTCATCAGACATCGAGCCCAACATGTAGTATCTGGCTTTGTTATCTTCGTCCATCCACTTATCAAGAGATGCTCTCTATTCAGTGGATGGACGAGCTGGTAAGGTAAAAGGATCCTGATCCAATACATAAGTTAACTTCTTGAAATCCAAAATAATTTTGAAGTTTTGAAGCCAATCCTTGTAATTGAGTTCGGTCAGTCTATGGGTGTCCAAGATTCATGCTAGTGGATTGGATGCAGATATTTTTCTATAGAGAGTCAAAGTTTTTAGTTAGATAATATAATTAAGATTTGACCAATTTATTTAGGAATTTTATTTTTAAATAAATTAGCCTCCACTATTTTTTTGGATCTCTACACTTCCTCTATAGATATGCAAAAATCTTCACGATTAATGATTTCTAGTGGGTGGTGTAGTCCCACCAACTGACTCATTACCTCATCTAACAGTTATTGATGATGGCTTAGCCAATGAGTGAACAACTCTTGTTCTATGATTCTCTAATCATGGTGCACCCAAACTCGATCTCTAATTCATGAATCTCACCATGTTCGGAATATTGATCTACTCCTTAGTTAAGTTAGACCCATCATTTGCATAGATTGGATTCTTAATTGAGTCTCTCACCATATCCAGAATATTGAGCCCAATCCATCCTCTAGCCCGTAGCATCCAATGCCTAATAGATATGGTTGTGTCTTTTTGGTGTAACTGAACCACTATAACCAATCGAGAAAAATCAACCCCGGGAAGGGCCTGCATATCTACAATGATGGAAGACCTTAGACTTAATCATTTCTTAGGAAGATTTGATTTAGGTCTCATTAAACTAGACTTGACATAGTCATAACCATTATGACTAACCTAGTGGCATGGGTTAGCTCGGATTATTGGCCACCTCAGATCAGGACTGAGCCAACAAATATGGCTAGGTAAGTGAGACCGATGGAAGAAATATGCCATTAACTCGATAAGAACGCATTCGAGTCGAGTAGCTCCAAATTAAAAATCAGTTGATCGTATCTGCCAAACTTACCTTATACACCAAATTATTGAGCAAGAACCAATCAGGTTAGCCTACAATCCAGACTCTAACCACTAAGCCTAATTAGGTCTTAGCTTGATCGAGTCACGTGAGGTTAGCCTACAATCCAGACTCTAACCACTGAGCCTAATTAGGTCTTAGCTTGATCGATCACTCACGTGACTTGATCTTGACCCAGACTTAATCCTATTAGGCTGGTCAAATTAAGCATTGTTGATCCCCTCTAACCAACTCTTGACTCGATTTGATCAACCGCTCAGACCTAATTGAGCTACCCAAGCCCAAACCCAATTTTATGAATATATCTTAGATCTAAAATTATTAATTTTAGTCCTAACATATTTCATAATCTTAATTCTTAATTAAGTTTAGGGTTCACAAATAAAATATGTAAATAAAATCCTAAGGTTTCAGGATCTAGGATTTTGTAGAAAATAAGTTCTTAATTTTTGATTAAGGACAAACGTGCAGCACCCCTACACATCATAAGAACACCCCATCGAATGGGAGGAGAGGGTATTTAAATCCTACTTTGTTCTTATGATCAGATAGCCAAGGAAAACACCTTAATCAAAAATATAAACTACAAAACTAGTTAGATCTACATCATATATCTCATATATAAAAATTGATTTAACTTTAAACATATTTTGCATACATCTCATATATCATATCATACATATTTTCATATTTAAATTATCTCATAATTATCTAAAAAATTAAATTTAAATTGATCACATCAAAATAGATTCTATTCTAGATAATTATGTAGAACTATTCTACAACTAGTCTAAACATGCATTCATCATATCTCATATGAACCAAAAATTAAATAATTTTATTTACTATTTTTTAAATTTTATTATAATATTTATAATATAAAAAATAATAAATAAATTAATCTAAAATTATAATTTAATTAAAGTAAATTAAGATCATGCAAGACTATGTATAGAATAATTCTATTTTATAACTAGTCATGCATCTTATAAAACTTAGATCTAAATTATTTAATTTTAATTTTTTTAATTTTAGATTTAATCACATCTCATGTGATATCTAAAATCACCTAATTATTAGATTAAAAATAAATTAAAATTTGATCTAAGTTATTTATTAGAACCTGGCTCTGATACCAGTTGAAGGAAAAATCTAGATTTTTTGGATCAAGTTCGTTCAGATCTGATTGGATCAAGAGAGATATTTTAAAAATTTACTTTTGAATATAAATTAGATCTAATATATTTTAGATCTAAGTTTATAGATCTAATAAAATAAAATCAAAGTAAATTAAATTAGATTTAATTTTATACCTTTTGTTGGGTAATCAGATTATCCTGTGATGATCTTGCTGATTGCCTGAGGTTCTGGATCTAGCCATGCAAGTGCTTGGTCTCTATCGGTATCCACTTGGACAGAATTTAGAGATCTTCTCTTTTTTTATCATCACTCTAAATATTAGATTTGGATCTGATTTAGAAAATTTTCAAAACTTCTTTTGAAGATCTGGAACCGTCTCTTGCAGCAGTGCTACCTTCTTCCTTTCTCGTCACCTTTCTCTTGCCTGGATTGCACCAAAATGGAGCCCAAATCTCCTTAGGCATGGAGAGAAGAGAGGGGACCTAAAGATAGCATGGAGGAGGGTGAGGGGCATCCTTGTGGCATGGGCTATTGGAGATCTTCTCTAAAGCTTGGTGCAGACAAGGTTTTTATAGACCCTACTGCGCCATGCTGTGCCACATCATCCCAGCCAACACATCGCTTCGTGTAATCAGATTTAAATCTGATTGGTGGGATGACATCACCTAATTTAATCAGATGAGAGCCCTTCTAATCATCCTTAGATGGCACTTAAGACTGGTCAAAGTCTATTCCTTGGCACCACCTAAGTAGATACCCAAAAGTAACTGGAGTCCCATCTGTATGGGACTCCAGGCGCCTCTATCCATGGGTGCACACCTCCCTAGGCATGCACCCTTGGTCCACCTACTTTTTAGTAGGTTGATTGATTCAAAATAAATCTCCTATAGGTGCATGACATATGGACACATGTCTATGTATCAAAGGTCAACGTTTGACCAAAGTCAAAAGACAAGAATTAGTAGGTGACGAAAAATGGCAGGTGTTGTCTCAAATTTATCTCATAAATTAAGATAACCTTTTTCTGACCTAGACAAGATCCAGTCAGATCAAGTAAAGATACCTGAGTAAGCAGAAACTCATTTGGCTCAGTCGAGACAACTTTTAATGATTGTAGAAGGAGAACATTAGGCTCAATCATGTGCTAGCATGATTTTCTTGAATCTAATTGAATCTTTGAATCTAATTCAAATCAATTGAACTGGATTAGTCTAATTGATGATATCCAGATCCAAACCCTTATTTGTGTGATCTAGCTAGGTTCAGTTCTGTATGGTAATGGGATATGTCATGATCTCTATCATCGACATCATCAAAATACCTTCTGATGGATCAGAACTTTTCTGATTCAAATAACTAGAATGATCGATCATCCAAATCATTCTAATTGCTTCCAAAATCTATCAGTGACACCTAACAGTATATGGTGGCAATCCATCAAAATTGAAAATGAACCTCTCAGTGTAGCTACTTGTGTGATTAAGTCTTCTATCTTGAGCTTCGATCAAATTAGGGTTAAGGTGAACTCATCAAACCCTAATTTCTGTCATATGATTTAATCATTTGATTCAAATCTGGTGTGAAAGCCTTAATAAAAACTCTTTCTATTATTTCACTCTGCTATGGTGATGGGCTTATGGACTTGATTCTCATGATCATCATAGGGCTATTCCTTATCTACCGAGGTAGATAGTGTTAGATATATGTTCCCTAGAAGCCAGAATTGGCTGACACTTGTAATACACTTCTAGGGGCAAAATTATAATTTTGACTAATATCAATAAAATAGGTTATTTTCTATCACATATGTGTATTTACTATCTGTTATACATCCTTTGAGTTAATGGTAATGATAATTCATATTTTTAAGAGTTGAAAATTTAAGACATGAATAATCATTATTAACTCATAAAATGCTTTCGACCATAGGATCATCACGAGGATGGTGATTGATCCGAAAGGTTGGTGTACAATCACTTCTTTTTAGTAGATGAGTCTTGAGTCTACAGTGTGGAGACATCGGAATGAGAGTACAGGTACTCGTTAGAGAACGAGGGCAATAAGCGTGACCATCTCGAGTAGTCATTAGGAAGTCCACCTTCTCATCAATGACTGACTCGATGCTGCAGTAGTGTGTCTGGTTCTTTGATCTGAGATGCATCGGCAGTTCACCTTGAGGGTATTATAGTTTGACTACACCATTACTCGGTCTCCTAGCCATATGGAATCCTGAGGTGTATGTTGGCTATAGCATGTTCATTGTAGGAACTGGATAGCATCAAGATGGAATCTATCTACCTCGGTGGTAGAGGAGCAGCCCTATGATGATCATGAGAATCAAGTCTAGAAGCCCATGGCCATGGCAGAGTGAAATAACAGAAAGAGTTTCTATTTAGCTTTTCACATTGGACTTGAAATCGAATGATTACATCATATGACAGAGACTAGGGTTTGACGAGTTCACCTA